>SZWC01002359.1:224147-234915 GCA_023375785.1 Penium margaritaceum | reverse complement strand
GCCGGGTCACAGAAAACCAAAGCCGGGTCACAGAAAACCAAAGCCGGGTCACAGAAAACCAAAGCCGGGTCATAGAAACCAACACCAAGTCACAGAAACCAAAGCCAGGTCACAGAAACCAAAGCCAGGTCACAAAAACCAAACCCGAGTCACAGAAACCAAAGACGGATAAGAGAAACCAAAGACGGGTCACAAAAACTAAAGTCGGGTCACAGAAACCAAAGCCGGGTCATAGAAACCAAAGTCGAGTCACAGAAACCAAAGCTGAGTCAGAGAAACCAAGCCGGGTCACAGCAACCAAAGCCGGGTCAGAGAACCAAAGTTGGGTCACAGAAACCAAAGCTGGGTCATAGAAACCAAAGCCGGGTCACAGAAACCAAAGTCGGGTCACAGACACCAAAGCCCGGTCACAGGAACCAAAGCCGGGCCACATAAACCAAAGCTGAATCAGAGAAACAAAAGCTGGGTCACAGAAACAGGATCCGGGGTACAGAAACGAAAGCCGGGTCACGGAAACGAAAACTGGGTCACAAAAACAAAAGCCGGGTCACAGAAACAAAAGCCGAGTCACGGAAACATAAACCGGATCACAGAATCAAAAGCCGGGTCACATAAACGAAAGTCGGCTCACAGAGACAATGCCAGGTCACACAAACCCAAGCCGGGTCACAGAAACCAAAGTTGGGTCACAGAAACCAAAGCTGGGTCACAGAAACCAAGGCGAGGTCACATAAACCAAAGCCGGGTAACAGAAACAAAAGCCGGGTCATATAAATCAAAGCCGGGTCACAGAAACCAAAACTGGATCACAGAATCAAAGCCGGGTCATAGAAATTAAAGCTGGGTCACAGAAACCAAAGCCGGTTCACAGAAACCAAAGCCGGGTCACAGAAACCAAAGCCAGGTCACAGAACCAAAGCCGAGTTGCAGAAACCAAAGCTGGAGCACAGAAATCAAAGCCGGGTCACAGAAACCAAAGCCGGGTCATAGAAACCAAAGCCAGGTCACAGAAACCAAAGCCACGTCACAGTAACCAAAGCCAGGTCACAGAAACCAATCCCAGGTCACAACAACCAAAGCCGGGTCACAGAAACCAAATCCGGGTCACGGAAACCAAAGCCCGGCCGCAGAATCAAAAGCCGGGTTGCAGAAACCAGAGCCGGGTAAAGGAAACCAAAGCTGGGTCACAGAACCAAAGCCGGGTCATAGAAATTAAAGCTGGGTCACAAAAACCAAAGCCTGGTCAAAGAAATCAAAGCCGGGTTACATAAACCAAAGCGGGGTCACAGAAACCAAAGCCAGGCCACAGAAATCAAAGCCGGATCAAATCAAATCAAAGCCGGGTCACACAAACCAAAGCGAGGTCACAGGAAGCAAAGCCGGGTCACAGAAACCAAAGCCGGGTCACAAGAACCAAAGCCGGGTCACAGAAACCAAAGCCGGGTCACAGAAACCAAAGCCGGGTCACAGGAACGAAAGCCGGGTCACAGGAACAAAAGCTGGGTCATAGAAACGAAAGCCAGGTCACAAAATGAAAGCAGGGGCACAAAAACAAAAGCCGTGTCATGGCAACAAAAGCTAGGTCACAGAAACAAAAACCGGGTCACAAAAACCAAAGCCGGGTCACAGAAACCAAAGCTGGGTTACACAAACCAAAGCCCTGTCACAGAAACCAAAACCAGATCACAAAAACCACAGCCGGGTCACAGAAATAAAAGCCAGGTCACAGAAACCCAAGCCGGATCATAAAAAGCAAACCCGGGTCACAGAAACCAAAGCCGGGTCATAGAAACCAAAGCCTGGTAACAGAAAGCAAGGCCGGGTCACAGAAACCAATGCCGGGTCACAGAAACCAATGCCGGGTCACAGAAACCAAAGCCAGGTCACAGAAACCAAAGCTGGGTCACAGAAACCAGAGCTGGGTCAAAGAAACCAAAGCCGGGTCAAAGAAACGAAAGCCAGGTCACAGATATCAAAGCCGGATCACAAAAAACAAAGCCAATTCACAGAAACCAAAGCCGGGTCACAAAAAGCAAAGCCGGGTCGCAGAAACAAAAGACGGGTCGCAGACACCAAAGCGGGTCATAGAAACCAAAGCCGGGCCACAGAAACCAAAGCCGGGCACAAAAACAAAAGCTAGGTCACACAAACCAAAGCCAGGTCACAGAAACCAGAGCCGGGTCATAGAAACAAAAGCCAGGCCACCGAAACCAAAGCCGGAACATAGAAAGCAAAGCGGGGTCACAGAAACCAAAGCCAAGTCACAGAAAGCAAAGCCGGGTCACAGAAACCAAAGCCGTGTCACAGAAACCAAAGCCGTGTCAAAGAAACCAATGCCGGGACACATGAATGAAAGCCGGGTCACAGGAACGAAAGCCAGGTCACAGAAACAAAAGTCGGGTCACAGAAATCAAGGCTGGGGCACAGAAACAAAAGCTGGGTCAAAGAGACGAAAGCCAGGTCACAGAAACAAAAGCCGGGTCACAAAAACCAAAGCCGGGTCATATGAACCAAACCTGGGTCACAGAAACCAAAGCCGGGTCATAGAAACCAAAGCCGGGTCACAGAAACCAAAGCCAATTCACAGATACCAAAGCCGGATTACAGAAAGCAAAGCCGGGTCAGAGAAACCAAAGCTGGGTCACAGAAACCAAAGCTGGGTCACAGAAACCAAAGCCAGGTCACATAAATCAATGCCGGGTAACAAAAACCAAAGCCAGGTCATACAAACCAAAGTCGGGTCACAGAAACCAAAGATGGGTCACAGAACCAAAACCGGGTCATAGAAGTTAAAGCTGGGCCACGGAAACCAAAGCCGGGTCACAGAAACCAAAGCCGGGTCACAGAAACCAAAGCCGGGTCACAGAACCAAAGGCGGGTTGTAGAAACCAAAGCTGGGTCACAGAAATCAAAGCCGGGTCACACAAACCAAAGCCGGGTCATAGAAACCAAAGCCGGGTCACATAAAACTAGGCATGTGTCACTGAAAATGACCAAATAATGTCACTATGTGTGGTCAACTTTGACAACTTATAACACCATAGACAAATGGTCAAAGTGGGAAACGATGGGATACTAGTTATCGACTAGCAAGGACGAATACCTTCAATATGTGGTGGCACGGTGTGGCTACCATGCACAGTGACCAACCAAAGTATGCATATGTCACTGACCATGACCAACCAGTTTCACTTCATGTGGTCAACATTGAAAACTCACAACACGAGTCACGGACAGAAAGAGGGGGATAACAATGGTTTGGGAACACTAGCTATCAACTGGAAAGCACAAGGACCTTCAATACGTAGTGACATGGCGTGGCAACCATGTACAGTGACAAACCAAAGTAGGCATATGTCACTAACCATGAACAAAAGAATTTCACTGTGTGTGGTCAATGTTGAAAACGCATAACACGAGTCACAAATGGTCAGTGGGGGAAACAATGGGCTGGGAATACTAGTTATCAACAAGCACAAAGATGTTCAACAAGTAGTGGCACGGTGTGGATATCCTGTCCAGTGACCAACCAAAGGATGCATATGTCACTGACTATGACCGAAAATGTCCACTTTATGTGGTCAACATTGACAACTCATGACGCGAGTCACAAATGGTCAGAGGGAGAGAGAATGGGTTGGGAACCCTATGTATTGACTAGAAAGGAAAAAGAACTTTAATATGCAGTGGCACGGTGTGGCTACTATGCACACCAAACAACCAAACTAGGCATATGTCACCGACCATGACCGAAGAATTTCAATAGGGGTCATCAATGTTCGCCACCCATAACACGAGTCACAAACAGTCAGAGAGGGAAACAATGGTCTGGAAGTATTATTTTCCACCTAGCAAGTACTACAAACTTCAATCAGTAGTAGCACGGTGTGGCTACCATGCACAATGACTGACCAAAGTAGGCATATGTACTGCCTTTGACGAAAGAAATCCGCTGTGTGTGGTCAACGTTGACAACTCATAATACGAGTCACAGTTGGTCAGTTGGGGAAACAATGGTTTGGGAACACCAGGTACCAACAAGCAAGCACAAGGACCTCCAATACGTAGTGGCACGGTATGGCAACCATGTACAATGACCAACCAAACGAGGCATGTGTCACCAAAAATGACCAAAGAATGTCACTACGTGTGGTCAACTTTGACAACTTATAACACAAATCACAAATGGTCAGAGTGGGAAACAATGGTTTGTGGATACTAGTTATCGACTAGCAAGTACAAAGACCTTCAATATGTAGTGGAACTGTGGGGCTACCATGCACAATGACCAAGCAAAGCATGCATGCGTCAGTGAGTACGACGAGAGAATTCCACTATGTGTGGTCAACAGTGACAACTCATAGAACGAATCACAAATGCTAAGAGGGGGACACAATAGTTTGGAAATACTAGATATCAACCAGCTAGTACAAAGATTTGCTATAGGTAGTGGCACGGCGTGGATACCAAGCACGATTACCACGCAAAGAAAGCCTGTGTCACTGCTGACGACCAAAGAATGTCACTATGTGTGGTAGACTTTGACAACTCATACCACGAGTCACAAATAGTCAGAGTGGGAAACAATTGTTTGTGGATACTAGTGATCCACTAGCAAGTACAAGGACCTTCAATATGTGGTGGCACAGTGAGGCTACCATGCACAGTGACCAACCAAAGCATGCATACGTCACTGACCATGACCAACCAGTTTCACTTCATGTGGTCAATGTTGACAACTCACAACACCAGTCACGGACAGTAAGTGGGGGATAACAATGGTTTGAGAACACTAGCTATCAACTGGAAAGCACTAAGACCTTCAATACGTAGTGACACGGCCTGGCAACCATGTACAGTGACAAACCAAAGTAGGCACATGTCACTAACCATGAACAAATGAATTTCACAGTGTGTAGTCAATGTAAAAAATTCATAACACGAGTCACAAATGGTCAGAGGGGGAAACAATGGGCTGGGAATACTAGTTAACAAATAGCAAGTACAAAGATGTTCAACAAGTAGTGGCATGGTGTGGCTAGCGTGTCCAGTGACGAACCAACGGATGCATATGTCACTGACTATGACCGAAACTGTCCACTATATGTGGTCAACATTGACAACTCATCACACGAGTCACAAATGGTCAGAGGGAGAGACAATGGGTTGGGAACCCTATGTATAGACTAGAAACAAAAAAGAACTTCAATATGCAGTGGCACGGTGTGGCTACTATGCACATCAAACAACCAAACTAGGCATATGTCACTGACCATGACCGAAGAATTTCAACAGGGGTCATCAATGTTTGCCACCCATAACACGAGTCAGAAACGGTCAGAGAGGGAAACAATGGTCTGGGAATATCAGTTTCTACCTAGCAAGTACTACAAACTTCAATCAATAGTAGCACGGTGTGGCTACCATGCACAATGACTCACCAAAGTAGGCATATGTACTGCCTTTGACGAAAGAAATCCGCTGTGTGTGGTCAACGTTGACAACTCATAATGCGAGTCACAAATGCTCAGTTGGGGAAACAATGGTTTGGGAACACCAGGTATCAACAAGCAAGCACAAGGACCTCCAATACGTAGTGGCACGGTATGGCTACCATGTACAATGACCAACCAAACTAGGCATGTGTCACTGAAAATGACCAAAGAATGTCACTATGTGTGGTCAACTTTGACAACTTATAACACCAGACACAAATGGTCAGAGTGGGAAACAATGGTTTGTGGATACTAGTTATCGACTAGCAAGTACAAAGACCTTCAATATGTGGTGGCACNTTGGTCAGTTGGGGAAACAATGGTTTGGGAACACCAGGTATCAACAAGCAAGCACAAGGACCTCCAATACGTAGTGGCACGGTATGGCTACCATGTACAATGACCAACCAAACTAGGCATGTGTCACTGAAAATGACCAAAGAATGTCACTATGTGTGGTCAACTTTGACAACTTATAACACCAGACACAAATGGTCAGAGTGGGAAACAATGGTTTGTGGATACTAGTTATCGACTAGCAAGTACGAAGACCTTCAATATGTGGTGGCACGGTGTGGCTACCATGCACAGTGACCAACCAAAGTATGCATATGTCACTGACCATGACCAACCAGTTTCACTTCATGTGGTCAACATTGACAACTCACAACACGAGTCACGGACAGAAAGAGAGGGATAACAATGGTTTGGGAACACTAGCTATCAACTGGAGACCTCAAAAACCTTCAATACGTAGTGACATGGCGTGGAAACCATGTACAGTGACAAACCAAAGTAGGCATTTGTCACTAACCATGAACAAAACAATTTCACTGTGTGTGGTCAATGTTGAAAACTCATAACACGAGTCACAAATGGTCAGAGGGGGGAACAATGGGCTGAGAATACTAGTTATCAACTAGCAAGTACAAAGGTGTTCAACAAGTAGTGGCACAGTGTGGCTATCCTGTCCAGTGACCAACCAAAGGATGCATATATCACTGACTATGACCGAAAATGTCCACTCTATGTGGTCAACATTGACAACTCATCACGCGAGTCACAAATGGTCAGAGGGAGAGACAATGGGTTCGGAACCCTATGTATTGACTATAAAGGAAAAAAAACTTCAATATGCAGTGGCACGGTGTGGCTACTATGCACACCAAACAACCAAACTAGGCATATGTCACTGACCATGACTGAAGAATTTCAATAGGGGTCATCAATGTTCGCCACCCATAACACGAGTCACAAACGGTGAGGGAGGGAAACAATGGTCTGAGAGTATCTATTTCCACACAGCAAGTATTACAAACTTCAATCAGTAGTAGCACGGTGTGGCTACCATGCACAATGACTGACCAAAGTAGGCATATGTACTGCCTTTGACGAAAGAAATCCGCTGTGTGTGGTGAACTTTGACAACTCATAATACGAGTCACAGTTGGTCAGTTGGGGAAACAATGGTCTGGGAACACCAGGTATCAAAAAGCAAGCACAAGGACCTCCAATACATAGTGGCACGGTATGGCTACCATGTACAATGACCAACCAAACTAGGCATGTTTCACTGAAAATGACCAAAGAATGTCACTATGTGTGGTCAACTTTGACAACTTGTAACACGACTCACAAATGGTGAGAGTGGGAAACAATGGTTTGTGGTTACTAGTTATTGACCAGAAAGTACAAACACCTTCAATATGTAGTGGAACTGTGGGGCTACCATGCACAATGACCAAGCAAAACATGCATGTGTCAGTGAGTACGACGAGAGAAATCCACTTTGTGTGGTCAACAGTGACAACTCATAGAACGAATCACAAATGCTCAGAGGGGGACACAATAGTCTGGAAATACTAGATATCAACTAGCTAGTACAAATATGTGAGATAGGTAGTGGCACGGCGTGGACACCAAGCACGATGACCACCCAAAGTAAGCCTGTGTGACAGCCGACGACCAAAGAATGTCACTATGTGTGGTAGACTTTGACAACTCATACCACGAGTCACAAATGGTCAGAGTGGGAAACAATGGTTTGTGGATACTAGTGATCCAATGGCAAGTACAAAGACCTTCAATATGTGGTGGCACAGTGCGGCTACTATGCACAGTGACCAACTAAAGTATGCACATTTCAGTGACCATGACCAACCAGTTTCACTTCATGTGGTCAAATTGACAACTCACAACACGAGTCACGGACAGTAAGTGGGGGATAACAATGGTTTGAGAACACTAGATATCAACTTGAAAGCACAAAGACCTTCATTACGTAGTGACACGGCCTGGCAACCATGTACAGTGACAAACCAAGGTAGGCATATGTCACTAACCATGAACAAAAGAATTTCATAGTGTGTAGTCAATGTCAAAAACTCATAACACGAGTCACAAATGGTCAGGGGGGGTGACAATGGGCTGGGAATACTAGATATCAAATAGCAAGTACAAAGATGTTCAACAAGTAGTGACACTGTGTGGCTAGCGTGTCCAGTGACCAACCAAAGGATGCGTATGTCACTGAGTATCACCAAAAAAGACCACTATATGTGGTCAACATTGACAACTCATCACGCAAGTCACAAATGGTTAGAGGGAGAGACAATGGGCTGGGAACCCTATGTATTGACTAGAAAGGAAAAAGAGCTTCGATATGCAGTGGCACGGTGTGGCTAATATGCACATCAAACAACCAAACTAGGCATATGTCACTGACCATCACAAAAGAATTTCAATACGGGTCATCAATGATCGCCACCCATAACACGAGTCACACACGGTCAGTGAGGGAAACAATGGTCTGGAAATATCAGTTTCCACCTCGGATATACTACGAGCTTCAATCAGTACTAGCACGGTGTGGCTACCATGCACAATGACTGACCAAAGTAGGCATATGTACTGTCCTTGACGAAAGAAATCCGCTGTGTGTGGTCAACGTTGAAAACTCATAATACAAGTCACAGCTGGTCAGTTGAAGAAACAATGGTTTGGGAACACCAGGTATCAACAAGCAAGCACAAGGACCTCCAATACGTAGTGGCACGGTATGGCTACCATGTACAATGACCAACCAAACTAGGCATGTGTCATTAAAAATGACCAAAGAATGTCACTATGTGTGGTCAACTTTGACAACTTATAACACGAGTCAAAAATGGTCAGAGTGGGAAACAATGGTTTGTGGATACTAGTTATTGACTAGCAAGCACAAAGACCTTCAATATGTAGTGGCATGGTGTGGCTACCATGCACACTGACCAACCAAAGTATGCATATGTCACTGACAATGACCAACGAATTTCACTTCATGTGTTCAATGTTGACAACTCACAACACGAGTAACGGACAGAAAGAGGGGGATAACAATGGTTTGGGAACATTAGCTATCAACTGGAAAGCACAAACAGCTTCAATACGTAGTGACATGGCGTGGCAACCATGAATAGTGACAAACCAAAGTAGGCATTTGTCACTGACCATGAACAAAATAAATTCACTGTGTGTGGTCAATGTTGAAAACTCATAACACAAGTCACAAATGGTCAGAGGGGGAAGCAATGGGCTGAGAATACTAGTTATCAACTAGCAAGTACAAAGATGTTCAACAAGTAGTGGCACGGTGTGGCTATCCTGTCCAGTGACCAACCAAAGGATGCATATGTCTCTGACTATGACCGAAACTGTCCACTATCTGTGGTCAACATTGACAACTCATGACGCGAGTTACAAATGGTCAGAGGGAGAGACAATGGGTTTGGAACCCTATGTTTTGTCTAGAAAGGAAAAAGAACTTCAATATGCAGTGGCACAGTGTGGCTACTATGCACACCAAACAACCAAACTAGGCATATGTCACTGACCATGACCGAAGAATTTCAATAGGGGTCATCAATGTTCGCCACACATAACACGAGTCACAAACTGTCAGAGAGGGAAGCAATGGTCTGGGAGTATCAGTTTCCACCTAGCAAGTACTACAAACTTCAATCAGTAGTAGCACGGTATGGCTATCATGCACAATGACTGACCAAAGTAGGCATATGTACTGCCTTTGACGAAAGAAATCCGCTGTGTGTGGTCAACGTTGACAACTCATAATACGAGTCACAGTAGGTCAGTTGGGGAAACAATGGTTTGAGAATGCCAGGTATTAACAAGCAAGCACAAGCACCTCCAATACGTAGTGGCATGGTATGGCTACCATGTACAATGACCAACCAAACTAGGCATGTGTCACTGAAAATGACCAAAGAATGTCACTATGGGTGGTCACTTTTGACAACTTATAACACGAGTGACAAACGGTCAGAGTGGGAAACGCTGGATTGTGGATACTAGTTATCGAATAGCAAGTACAAACACCTTCAATATGTAGTGGAACTGTGGGGCTACCATGCACAATGACCAAGCAAAGAATGCATGTGTGAGTGAGTACGACGAGAGAATTCCACTATGTGTGGTCAACACTGACAACTCATAAAACGAATCACAAATGCTCAGAGGGGGACACAATAGTTTGGAAATACTAGATATCAACTAGCTTGTACAAATATCTGCTAGAGGTAGTGGCACGGCGTGGATACCAAGCACGATGACCACCCAAAGTAAGCCTGTGTCACAGCCGACGACCAAAGAATGTCACTATATGTGGTAGACGTTGACAACTCATACCACGAGTCACAAATGATCAGAGTGGGAAACAATGGTTTGTTGATACTAGTGATCCACTAGCAAGTACAAGGACCTTCAATATGTAGTGGCACAGTGTAGCTACCATGCACACTGACCAACCAGAGTATGCATATGTCACTGACCATGACCAACGAATTTCTCTTCATGTGTTCAAGTTGACAACTCACAACACGAGTAGTGTATAGTCAAATTTCCTTCTTGTGGGTAGACAATTTCACTCTGTGTAGTCGAAATTTCCTTCTTATGGCTGGTCAATCCAAGCAACGGTTGGGAAGTTATTCACGCTCAAAGCTGCAACATCTGAAATTCCATCCGTGTCAATTGTTTATGATGAAAACAACATTGTTATTATTCATTGTTTTGAAAAATACCCTCTAACATTACACCCCCTACTTTTATGTCCTCTACCCATAGGATCTCCTACAACATAACATGGACATAATGTGAGCACCATGTGAGTTGGCTTAGTGCTTGCAGAGTTATATTCTAGAGCGGTAGGTCCTGTGTTCGAATTCTCATACGCGCAATATAGGAAAGGCTCGCGACCTGGGGGGGGGGGGGGGGGGGGG
>SZWC01002359.1:185851-199982 GCA_023375785.1 Penium margaritaceum | reverse complement strand
ATCAACAAGCAAGCACAAGGACCTCCAATACGTAGTGGCACGGTATGGCTACCATGTACAATGACCAACCAAACTAGGCATGTGTCACTGAAAATGACCAAAGAATGTCACTATGTGTGGTCAACTTTGACAACTTATAACACAAGAAAATGGTCAGAGTGGGAAACAATGGTTTGTGGATACTAGTTATCTACTAGCAAGTACAAAGACCTTCAATATGTAGTGGAACTGTGGGGCTACCATGCAAAATGACCAAGAAAATATGCATGTGTCAGTGAGTACGACGAGAGAATTCCACTATGTGTGATCAACACTGACAACTCATAGAACGAATCACAAATCCTCAGAGGGGGACACAATAGTTTGGAAATACTAGATATCAACTAGCTAGTAGAAAGTTCTGCTGTAGGTAGTGGCACGGCGTGGATACCAAGCACGATGACCACCCAAAGTAAGCCTGTGTCACAGACGACGACCAAAGAATGTCACTATGTGTGTTAGACTTTGACAACTCATACCACGAGTCACAAATTGTCAGAGTGGGAAACAATGGTTTGTGCATACTAGTGATCCACTAGCAAGTACAAGTACCTTTAATATGTAGTGGCACAGTGTGGCTACCATGCTCATTGACCAACCAAAGTATGCATATGTCACTGACCATGACCAACGAATTTCACTTCATGTGTTCAACGTTGACAAATCACAACACAAGTAGCGTATAGTCAAATTTCCTTCTTGTGTGTAGACAATTTCACTGTGTGTAGACGAAATTTCCTTCTTATGGCTGGTCAGTCCAAGTAACGGTTGGGAAGATATTCACGCTTGAAGCTGCAACATCTGAAATTCCGTCCGTGTCAATTGTTTATGATCAAAACAACTTTGTTGTTATTCATTGTTTTGAAATATACCCTATAACATTACACCCCCTTGTTTTATGTCCTCTACCCATAGGATCTCCTACAACATAATCTGGACATCATGTGAGCACCATGTGAGTTGGCTTAGTGCTCATAGAGTTACATTATAGAGCGGTAGGTCCTGTGTTCGAATCGTCGTACGCGCGATATAGGATAGGCTCGCGACCTGGGGGGGGGGGGGGGGGCCATGTTGTGATACCTCAGTTCTACCTTCGAGCCTAAACCATGGGGGGGTAGGGGGGGGGGGGTTGTTCTAATGCGGTCGCAAATCTGTCCTCCACGTCGTCCACGGAACATCCCTCTGGGGGGATGGGGGGGGAGTATTCCAGTGAAGGCACATACGCGCAATAAACAAACAAAAACCGACCTGGTGTCCAAGGGACAAGCCTTTTGCTAGTTATTGAATGGCAGGTACAAAGACCTTTGATATGTAGTGGAACTGTGGGGCTACCATGCACAATGACCAACCAAAGCATGCATGTGTCACTGAGTACGGCAAAATAATTCCACTATGTGTGGTCAACGTTGACAACTCATAGCACGAGTCACAAATGCTCAGAAGGGGGAAACAATAGGTTGGAAAAAATAGACATCAACTAGCTAGTACAAAGATCTGCTTTAGGTAGTGGCACGGCGTCGATACCAAGCACGATGACCACCCAAAGTAGGCGTGTGTCACAACCCACGACCAAAGAATGTCACTATGTGTGGTAGACTTTAACAACTCATACCACGAGTCACAAATGGTCAGAGTGGGAAACAATGGTTTGTGGATACTAGTTTTCGACTAGCAAGTACAAAGACCTTCAACATGTGATGGCACAGTGTGGCTACCATGCACAGTGACCAACCAAAGTATGCATACGTCACTGACCATGACCAACCAGTTTCACTTCATGTGGTCAACGTTGACAACCCACAACACGAGTCACGGACAATAAGTGGGGGATAACAATGGTTTGAGAACACTAGCTATCAACTAGAAAGCACAAAGACCTTCAATACGTAGTGACACGGCCTGGAAACCATGTACAGTGACAAACCAAAGTAGGCATATGTCACTAACCATGAACAAAAGAATTTCACATTGTGTAGTCAATGTCAAAAACTCATAACACGAGTCACAAATGGTCAGAGGCGGAAACAATGGGCTGGGAATACTGGTTATCAAATAGCAAGTACAAAGATGTTCAACAAGTAGTGGCACTGTGTGGCTAGCGTGTCCAGTGACCAACCAAATGATGCATATGTCGATGAGTATGACCCAAAAAGTCTACTGTATGTGGTCAACATTGACAATTCATCACGCAAGTCACAAATGGTCAGAGGGAGAGACAATGGGTTGGGAACCCTATGTATTGACTAGAAAGGAAAGAGAACTTTGATATGCAGTGGCACGGTGTGGCTACTATACACACCAAACAACCAAACTAGGCATATGTCACTGACCATGCCCGAAGAAGTTCAATAGGGGTCATCAATGTTCACCACCCAAAACACGAGTCACAAACGGTCAGTAAGGGAAACAATGGTCTGGGAAAATCAGTTTCCACCTCGCAAGTACTACGAGCTTCAATCAGTAGTAGCACGGTGTGGCTACCATGCACAATGACTGATCAAAGTAGGCATATGTACTGCCTTTGACAAAATAAATCCGCTGTGTGTGGTCAACGTTGACAACTCATAACACGAGTCACAACTGGTGAGTTGGGGAAACAATGGTTTGGGAACACCAGGCATCAACAAGCAAGCACAAGGACCTCCAATACGTAGTGGGAAGGTATGGCTACCATGTACAATGACCAACCAAACTAGGCATGAGTCACTGAAAATGACCAAAGAATGTCACTATGTGTTGTCAACTTTGACAACCTATAACACGAGAAAACAATGTTCAGAGTGGGAAACAATGGGTTGTGAATACTAGTTATAGACTAGCAAGTACAAATACCTTCAATATGTAGTGGAACTGTGGGGCTACCATGCACAATGACCAAAAAAAGCATACATGTGTCACTGACTACGACGAAAGAATTCCACTATGCGTGGTCAACACTGACAACTCATAGCACGAGTCACAAATTCTCAGAAGGGGGAAAGAATACTTTGGAAATAATAGACGTTAAATAGCTAGTACAAAGATCTGCTATAGGTAGTAGCACGGTGTGGATATCAAGCACAATGACCACCCAAAGTAGGCGTGTGTCACAGCCCACGACCAAAGAATGTCACTATGTGTGGTAGACTTTGACAACTCATACCACGAGTCACAAATGGTCAGAGTGGGAAACAATGTTTTGTGGATACTAGTTATTGACTAGCAAGTACAAAGACCTTCAATATGTGGTGGCACGGTGTGGGTACCATGCACAGTGACCAACCAAAGTATGCATATGTCACCGACCATGACAAACAAGTTTCACTTCATGTGGTCAACGTTGACAACTCACAACACGAGTCACAGACAGAAAGAGGGGGATAACAATGGTTTGGGAACGCTAGCTATCAACTGGAACGCATGAAGACCTTCAATACGTAGTGACATGGCGTGGCAACCATGTACAGTGAGAAACCAAAGTATGCATATGTCACTAACCATGAACAAAATAATTTCACATGTGTGGTCATGTTTACATGAAATCTGCCGCGCAAGCAAATATTCCGTGAGGGAGACCGAGTCATAGACTTCCACGATGGAGTTGAGGCAAGTGAGGGGTGGTCTTTGGGCAAAGGGAGAGAACCACAGCTGATCCTCATGGTGAAGGGGCGGAATGGGCATCTTTCTGGGCTTATGTGGGACTGTTTATGGGTGTGGGGAAGGCTGGAATCGTGCCTGGTTGTAGACCCACAGAATTGGGTGTTCAGTAACAATGGCTTCATATTTGGGGTCCGCGGAAGGCCAAAAAACATGGTGCAAGGTTCAGCCGCGGATTTGGGTCATTTGGGATGCTACCGGAGCAAGTTTTGGGTGCGCGGAGGGCGCGAGAAAGTGCCATGATGGTCAGGAGCGGAATGGGCATGTTTGGGAGGGTGTTTTGTGGCCAAGGCAAGGAGGAAATGCCGCGGAATGGTGCTGGGTGTTTAATCCGCGGAATTGCCTTGCTAGTAACAAGAAAGGGGCGAGTTACAATGCCGCGGAAGAGGCGGACAGCTGCCATGATGTTGACCTGCGGATTTGCCACATTTCAGGTGGTGTTGGAGTCACTTGTGTGTACAAGAGGGGTGCGGAAAGAGGCCTCCATGTGTGTCCGCGGATTTGATGTTTAGAGGAGAGGCGTGTAAGGGTGGAACAAGAGGCACAAGTGGTGCGGACAAAAAAAAAAAAGGGTCACACAAGGTGCAGAAGTGTTGTACAAGACGCGGGAAGACAACCGGACCAAGAATGGGGGGAACCACAAGGCGCGAAGAGCAAGAAGTGGCGGGAGGCGACGCGACGAGCAAGGAGGAAGTAATGGCGGCACTTACTTTGCGGATGGGAATAAAGTAGTGGTGGTAGTGGGTGTGAATGCAAGGGGGACGCGACGCGGCGGGGAAGGGTGTAGCGGACTACATAATGGGCTTAGTTGCATCAGTGTGGTGTTCGGACTTGGATTCGGGCTTGTGGACTTGTGTTCAGTTGATATGAGTTAATCAAGCTCATTGCCTCGCAATCTTGCCTCACTCTCTCCTTCATCTCAGCACTGTGTCACCATGGAATCCGCAAGTGAATCTGAGGACTCCGAAGATGACAAAAGGTGTTCCGCGGAATCACTCACAAGACTGGCCTGACACAAGTGAAGAATGTGGAAGATTGCCCAGCTGACTGCGGAAGTGGATGGGTGGCCCTTGGACAACTCTCAAGTGAGAGGAAGGAAGGATATTGGGCCTCTGCGGCATGATTTCTGTGTCTCTGTCTTGGTTCCGCGGATTTGCCATGTTCTATGCTTTAGCGCAGTGATGGAATCCACAATAAGGGTGTTGCCAAAGTGACTAGGGGGTGGAACCGCGGAATGGGCCTGTTCTGGGGGTGTAGAGGGTGCCAAATCCGTGGAAAGGGGGCTGCAGAAGTGGACCATGTGAGTATCCGCGGAATTGCCATGTTAGAGGCACTAGGGAGAGGCCAAATCCGCGAAAAGGGGGCTGGAGAAGTGGACCATGTGTGTATCCACGGAATTGCCATGTTAGAAGCCCTAGGGAGAGGCCAAATCCGTGGAAGAAGGGTTGCAGAAGTGGGCTATGTGTGTACCCGCGGAATTGCCATGTCAGGAGCACTACGGGGAAGCCAAATCCGCGGAATAGGGGTGTTCCGGGAGGGGGTGATGGAGTTCCGCGGAATTGCCATATCACAGGGGTGATGTGAAAGAAGGAAAGACCACTTGTGAGTGATCAATTGTGACATTGTGTCCTGGTGAATGTGGAATGAAGTCTTATGGTGTGCGGAAGGAGGAGATGTGCGGAGGAAAACATGGAAGGCGCGGAAGTGAAGTGACATCGCGGAACAATGACGAGCACGGCAAAAAAGGGGCAACAAGTCAATGTTGAAAACTCATAACACGAGTCACAAATGGTCAGAGGGGGAAACAATGGGCTGGGAATACCATTTATCAATTAGCAAGTACACAGATATTCAACATGTAGTGGCACGGTGTGGCTAGCGTGGCCAGTGACGAACCTAAGGATGCATATGTCACTGACTATGACCGAAACTGTCCACTATATGTGGTCAACATTGACAGCTCATCACGCGAGTCACAAATGGTCAGAGGGAGAGATAATGGGTTGGGAACCCTATGTATTGACTAGGAGGGAAAAAGAACTTCAATATGCAGTGGCACGGTGTGGCTACTATGCACACCAAACAATCAAACTAGGCATATGTCACTGACCATGACAGAAGAATTTCTACATGGGTCATCAATATTTGCCACCCATAACAGGAGTCACAAACGGTCAGAGAGGGAAACAATGGTCTGGGAATATCAGTTCCCACCTAGAAAGTACTACAAACTTCAATCAATAGAAGCACGGTGTGGCTACCATGCACAATGACTGACCAAAGTAGGCATATGTACTCCCTTTGACGAAAGAAATCCGCTGTGAATGGTCAACGTTGACAACACATAATGCGAGTCACAAATCGTCAATTGGGGAAACAATGGCTTGGGAACACCAGGTATCAACAAGCAAGCACAAGGACCTCCAATACGTAGTGGCACGGTATGGCTACCATGTACAATGACCAACCAAACTAAGCATGTGTCACTCAAAATGACCAAGGAATGTCACTATGTGTGGTCGACATTGACAACTTATAACACCAGACACAAATGGTCAGAGTGGGAAACAATGGTTTGTGGATACTAGTTTTCGACTAGCAGGTACAAAGACCTTCAATATGTGGTGGCACGGTGTGGCTACCATGCACAGTGACCAACCAAAGTATGCATATGTCACTGACCATGACCAACTAGTTTCACTTCATGTGGTCAACGTTGACAACTCACAACACGAGTCACGGACAGAAAGAGGGGGATAACAATGGTTTGCAAACACTAGCTATCAACTGGACAGCACAAAGACCTTCAATACGTAGTGACATGGCGTGGCAACCATGTACAGTGACAAACCAAAGTAGGCATATGTCACTAACCATGAACAAAAGATTTTCACTGTATGTGGTCAATGTTGAAAACTCATAACACGAGTCACAAATTGTCAGAGGGGGAAACAATGGGCTGGGAATACTAGTTATCAACTAGCAAGTACAAAGATGTTCAACAAGTAGTGGCACGGTGTGGCTATCCTGTCCAGTGACCAACCAAAGGATGCATATGTCACTGACTATGACCAAAAATGTCCACTGTATGTGGTCAACATTGACAACTCATGACGCGAGTCACAAATGGTCAGCAGGAGAGACAATGGGTTGGGAACCCTATGTATTGACTAGAAAGGAAAAAGAACTTCAATATGCAGTGGCACGGTGTGGCTTCTATGCACACCAAACAACCAAACTAGGCATATGTCACTGACCATGACCGAAGAATTTCAATAGGGGTCATCAATGTTCGCCACCCATAACACGAGTCACAAACGGTCAGGAAGGGAAACAATGGTCTGGGAGTATCAGTTTCCACCTAGCAAGTACTAAAAACTTCAATCAGTAGTAGCACGGTGTGGCTACCATGCACAATGACTGGCCAAAGTAGGCATATGTACTGCCTTTGACGAAAGAAATCCGCTGTGTGTGGTCAACGTTGACAACTCATAACACAAGTCACAGTTGGTCAGTTGGGGAAACAATGGTTTGGGAACACCAGGTATCAAAAAGCAAGCACAAGGACCTCCAATACGTAGTGGAGCGGTATGGCTACCATGTACAATGACCAACCAAACTAGGCATGTGTCGCTGAAAATGACCAAAGAATGTCACTATGTGTGGTCAACTTTGACAACTTATAACACGAGTCACAAATGGTCAGAGTGGGAAACAATGCTTTGTGGATACTAGTTATTGACTAGCAAGTACAAAGACCTTCAATATGTAGTGGAACTGTGGGGCTACCATGCACAATGACCAAGCAAAGCATGCATGTGTCAGTGAGTACGACGAGAGAATTCCACTATGTGTGATCAACAGTGACAACTCATTGAACGAATCACAAATGCTCAGAGGGGGACACAATAGTCTGGAAATACTAGACATCTACTAGCTAGTACAAAGATCTGATATAGGTAGTGGCACGCCGTGGACACCAAGCACGATGACCACCCAAAGTAAGCCTGTGTCACAGCCGACGACCAAAGAATGTCTCTATGTGTGGTAGACTTTGACAACTCATACCACAAGTCACAAATGGTCAGAGTGGGAAACAATGGTTTGTGGATACTAGTGATCCACTAGCAAGTACAAAGACCTTCAATATGTAGTGGCACATTGTGGCTACATGCACACTGACCAACCAAAGTATGCATATGTCACTGACCATGACCAACGAATTTCACTTCATGTGTTCAACGTTGACAACTCACAACACGAGTAGCGTATAGTCAAATTTCCTAATTGTGTGTAGACCATTTCACTCCGTGTTGTCCAAATTTCCTTCTTATGGCTGGTCAATCCGAGCAACGGTTGGGAAGACATTCATGCTCGAAGCTGCAACATATGAAATTCCGTCCGTGTGAATTCTTTACGATCAAAACAACTTTGTTGTTATTCATTGTTTTGAAAAATACCCTCTAACATTACACCCCCTTGTTTTATGTCCTCTACCCATAGGATCTCCTACAACATAATTTGGACATCATGTGAGCACCATGTGAGTTGGCTTAGTGCTTATAGAGTTGTATTCTAGAGCGGTAGGTCCTGTGTTTGAATCCTCGTATGCGCGATATAGGTATAGGCTCGCGACCTGGGGGGGGGGGGGGGGGGGGGGGGGGGGGGGGGGGGGGCGGCCGTGTTCTGATACCTCAGTTCTACCTTCGAGCCTAAGCCATGGGGGGGTAGGGGGTGTGTCCTAATGTTGTCTCAAATCTGTCCTCCAGGTCGTCCACGGAACATCCCTCTGGGGGGATGGGAGGGAGTATTCCAGTGAAGGCACCTACGCGTAATAAATAAACAAAAACCGACGTGGTGTCCAAGGGAGAAACCTTTTGCTAGTTGTCAAATGGCAGGTACAAAGACCTTCAATATGTAGTGGAACTGTGGAGCTACCATGCACAATGACCAACCAAAGCATGCATGTGTCACTGAGTACGGCGAAATAATTCCACTATGTGTGGTCAACGTTGACAACTCCTAGCACGAGTCACAAATGCTCATAATGGGGAAACAATAGGTTGGAAATAATAGACATCAACTAGCTAGTACAAAGATCTTTTATAGGTAATGGCACGACGTGGATACCAAGCACGATGACCACCCAAAGTAGGCGTGTGTCACAACCCACCACCAAAGGATGTCACTGTGTAAGGTAGACTTTGACAACTCATACCACGAGTCACAAATGGTCAGAGTGGGAAACAATGGTTTGTGGATACTAGTTTTTGACTAGCAAGTACAAAGACCTTCAATGTGTGGTGGCACAGTGTGGCTACCATGCACAGTGACCAACCAAAGTATGCATACGTCACTGACCATGACCAACCAGTTTCACTTCATGTGGTCAACGTTAACAACTCACAACACGAGTCACGGACAGTATGTGGGGGATAACAATGGTTTGAGAACACTAGCTATCAACTGGAAAGCACAAAGACCTTCAATACGTAGTGACACGGCCTGGCAACCATGTACAGTGACAAACCACAGTAGGCATATGTCACTAACCATGAACAAACGAATTTCACAGTGTGTAGTCAATGTCAAAAACTCATAACACGAGTCACAAATGGTCAGAGGGGGAAACAATGGGCTGGGAATACTAGTTATCAAATAGCAAGTACAAAGATGTTCAACAAGTAGTGGCACTGTGTGGCTAGCGTGTCCAGTGACCAACCAAAGGATGCATATGTCACTGAGTATGACCAAAAAAGTCCACTATATATGGTCAACATTGACAACTCATCACGCGAGTCACAAATGGTCAGAGGGGGAAACAATGGGCTGGGAATACTAGTTATCAAATAGCAAGTACAAAGATGTTCAACAAGTAGTGGCACTGTGTGGCTAGCGTGTCCAGTGACCAACCAAAGGATGCATATGTCACTGAGTATGACCAAAAAAGTCCACTATATATGGTCAACATTGACAACTCATCACGCAAGTCACAAATGGTCAGAGGGAGAGACAATGGGTTGGGAACCCTATGTATTGACTAGAAAGGAAAGATAACTTTGATATGCAGTGGCACAGTGTGGCTGCTATGCACACCAAACAACCAAACTAGGCAGATGTCACTGACCATGACCGAAGAATTTCAATAGGGCTCATCAATATTCGCCACCCATAACATGAGTCACAAACGGTCACTGAGGGAAACAATGGTCTGGGAAAATCAGTTTCCACCTCGCAAGTACTACGAACTTCAATCAGTAGTAGCACGGTGTAGCTACCATGCACAATGACTGACCAAAGTAGGCATATGTACTGCCTTTGATGAAAGAAATCCGCTGTGTGTGGTCAACGTTGACAAGTGATAACATGAGTCACTACTGGTCAGTTGGGGAAACAATGGTTTGAAAACACCAGGCATCAACAAGCAAGCACAAGGACCTCCAATACGTAGTGGCACGGTGTGGCTACCATGTACAATGACCAACCAAACTAGGCATGAGTCACTGAAAATGACGAAATAATGTCACTATGTGTGGTCAACTTTGACAACCTATAACATGAGCCAAAAATGTTCAGAGTGGGAAACAATGGGTTGTGAATACTAGTTATAGACTAGCAAGTACAAAGATCTTCAATATGTAGTGGAACTGTGGGGCTACAATGCACAGTGACCACCCAAAGCATGCATGTGTCACTGAGTACGGCAAAATAATTCCACTATGTGTGGTCAACGTTGACAACTCATAGCACGAGTCACAAATGCTCAGAAGGGGGAAAAAATAGGTTGGGCATAATAGACATCAACTAGCTAGTACAAATATCTGCTATAGGTAGTCGCACGACGTGGATACCAAGCACGATGACCACCCAAAGTAGGTGTGTGTCATAACCCACGACCAAAGAATGTCACTATGTGTGGTAGACTTTGACAACTCATACCACGAGTCACAAATGGTCAGAGTGGGACACAATGGTTTGTGGATACTAGTTTTCGACTAGCAAATACAAAGACCTTCAATATGTGGTGGCACAGTGTGGCTACCATGCACAGTGACCAACCAAAGTATGCATACGTCACTGACCATGACCAACCAGTTTCACTTCATGTGGTCAACGTTGACAACTCACAACACGAGTCACAGACAGTAAGAGGGGGATAACAATGGTTTGGGAACACTAGCTATCAACTGGAACGCACAAAGACCTTCACTACGTAGTGACATGGCGTGGAAACCATGTACAGTGAGAAACCAAAGTAGGCATATGTCACAAACCATGAACAAAAGAATTTCACATGTGTGGTCAATGTTGAAAACTCATAACACGAGTCACAAATGGTCAGAGGGGGAAACAATGGGCTGGTAATACTATTTATCAAATAGCAAGTACAAAGATGTTCAACAAGTAGTGGCACGGTGTGGCTAGTATGGCCAGTGACGAACCAAAGGATGCATATGTCACTGACTATGACCAAAACTGTCCACTATATGTGGTCAACATTGAAAACTCATCACGCGAGTCACAAATGGTCAGAGGGAGAGACAATGGGTTGGGAACCCTATGTTTTGACTAGAAAGGAAAAAGAACTTCAATATGCAGTGGCACGGTGTGGCTACTATGCACACCAAACAACCAAACTAGGCATATGTCACTGACCATGACCGAAGAATTTCAACAGGGGTCATCAATGTTCGCCACCCATAACACGAGTCACAAACGGTCAGAGAGGGAAACAATGGTCTGGGAATATCAGTTTTCACCTAGCAAGTACTACAAACTTCAATCAATAGTAGCACGGTGTGGCTACCATGCACAATGACTGACCAAAAGAGGCATATGTACTGCCTTTGACGACATAAATCCGCTGTGTGTCGTCAACATTGACAACTCATAATGCGAGTTGCAAATGGTCAGTTGGGAAAACAATGGTTTGCAAACACCAGGTATCAGCAAGCAAGCACAACGACCTCCAATACGTAGTGGCAAAGTATGGCTACCATGTACAATGACCAACCAAACTAGGCATGTGTCACTGAAAATGACCAAAGAATGTCACTATTTGTGGTCAACTTTGACAACTTATAACACCAGACATAATTGGTCAGAGTGGGAAACAATGGTTTGTGGATACCAGTTATCGACTAGCAAGTACGAAGACCTTCAATATGTGGTGGCACGGTGTGGCTACCATGCACAGTGACCAACCAAAGTATGCATAAGTCACTGACCATGACCAATCAGTTTCACTTCATGTGGTCAACGTTGAC
This sequence comes from Penium margaritaceum, assembly GCA_023375785.1. Lineage (NCBI taxonomy): Eukaryota > Viridiplantae > Streptophyta > Zygnematophyceae > Desmidiales > Peniaceae > Penium > Penium margaritaceum. The sequence continues at coordinate 188,040 of SZWC01002359.1, read as the reverse complement.
AACTCACAACACGAGTCACGGACAGTAAGAGGGGGATAACAATGGTATGGGAACACTAGCTATCAACTGGAAAGCACAAAGACCTTCCATACGTAGTAACATGGCGTGGCAACCATGTTGAGTGACGAACCAAACTAGGCATATGTCACTAACCATGAACAAAAGAGTTTCAATGTGTGTGTTCAATGTTGAAAAATGATAACACGAGTCACAAATGGTCAGAGGCAGAAACAATGGGCTGGGAATACTAGTTATCAACTAGCAAGTACAAAGATGTTCAACAAGTAGTGGCACGGTGTGGCTAGTATGTCCAGTGACCAACCAAAGGATGCATATGTCACTGACTATGACCGAAAATGTCCACTATATGTGGTCAACATTGACAACTCATGACGCGAGTCACAAATGGTCAGCGGGAGAGACAATGGGTTGGGAACCCTATGTATTGACTAGAAAGGAAAAATAACTTCGATATGCAGTGGCACGGTGTGGCTACTATGCACACCAAACAACAAAACTAGGCATATGTCACTGACCATGACCGAAGAATTTCAATAGGGATCATCAATGTTCGCCACCCATAACACAAGTCACAAACAGTCAGTGAGGGAAGCAATGGTCTGGGAATATCAGTTTCCACCTTGCAAATACTACGAACTTCAATCAGTAGTAGCACGGTGTGGCTACCATGCACAATGACTGACCAAAGTAGGCATATGTACTGCCTTTGATGAAAGAAATCCGCTGTGTGTGGTCAACGTTGACAACTCATAATACGAGTCAAAACTGGTCAGTTGGGGAAAGAATGGTTTGGGAACACCAGGCATCAACAAGCAAGCACAAGGACCTCCAATACGTAGTGGCACGGTATGGCTACCATGTACAATGACCAACCAAACTAGGCATGAGTCACTGAAAATGACCAACGAATGTCACTATGTGTGGTCAACTTGGACAACCTATAACACGAGCCAAAAATGTTCAGAGTGGGAAAAAATGGGTTGTGAATACTAGTTATAGACTAGCAAGTACAAAGAACTTCAACATGTAGTGGAACTGTGGGGCTACCATGCACAATGACCAAGCAAAGCATGCATGTGTCACTGACTACGATGAAAGAATTCCACTATGTGTGGTCAACTTTAACAACTCATAACACGAGCCAAAAATGTTCAGAGTGGGAAACAAGGGGTTGTAAATACTAGTTATAGACTAGCATGTACAAATACCTTCAATATGTAGTGGAACTGTGGGACTACCATGCCCAATGACCAACCAAAGCATGCATGTGTCACTGACTATGACGAAAGAATTCCACTATGTGTGTTCAACACTGACAACTCATACAACGAATCACAAATGCTGAGAGGGGGAATCAATAGTTTTGAAATAATAGACATCAACTAGCTAGTACAAATATCTGCTATAGGTAGTGGCACGGCCTTGATACCAAGCACAATGACCACCCAAAGTTGGCCTGTGTCACAGCCCACTACCAAAGAATGTCACTATGTGTGGTAGACTTTGATAACTCATACCACGAGTCATATATGGTCAGAGTGGGAAACAATGGTTTGTGGAGACTGGTTATCAACGAGCAAGTACAAGGACCTTCAATATGTAGTGGCACAGTGTGGCTACCATGCACAGTGACCAACCAAAGTATGCATATGTCACTGACCATGACCAACGAATCTTACTTTGTGTGTTCAACGTTGACAACTCACAACACGAGTAGCTTATAGTCAAATTTCCTTCTTGTGTGTAAACAATTTCACTCTGTGTAGTCAAAATTTCCTTCTTATGGCTGGTCAATCCGAGCAACGGTTGGGAAGATATTCACGCTCGAAGCTGCAACATCTGACATTCCGTCCGTGTCATTTGTTTATGATCAAAAGAACTTTGTTCTTATTCATTGTTTTGAAAAATACCCTCTAGCATTAGACCCCCTTGTTTTATGTCCTCTACCCATAGGATCTCCTAAAACATAATTTGGACATCATGTGAGAACCATGTGAGCTGGCTTAGTGCTTATAGAGTTACATTCTAGAGCGGTAGGTCCTGTGTTCGAATCCTCGTACGCGCGATATAGGATAGGCTTGCGACCTGGGGGGGTGGGGGGGACGGCCGTGTTGTGATACCTCAGTTCTACCTTTGAGCCTAAGCTGTGGGGGGGGGGGGGGGGGGGG
>SZWC01002359.1:141983-152181 GCA_023375785.1 Penium margaritaceum | reverse complement strand
GGGGGGGTGTCCTAATGCGGTCGCAAATCTGTCCTCCAGGTCGTCCACGGAACATCCCTCTGGGGGGGTGGGAGGGAGTATTCCAGTGAAGGCACCTACGCGCAACAATTAAACAAAAACCGACCTTGTGTCCAAGTGAGAAACCATTCGCTAGTTATCGAATGGCAGGTACAAAGACCTTTAATATGTAGTGGAACTGTGGGGCTACCATGCATAATGACCAGCCAAATCATGCATGTGTCACTGAGTACGACGAAATAAGTCCACTGTGTGTGGTCAACGTTGACAACTCATGGCACGAGTCACAAATGCTCAGAAGGGGGAAAGAATAATTTGGAAATAATAGACATCAAATAGCTAGTACAAAGATCTGCTGTAGGTAGTGGCACGGTGTGGATACCAAGCACGATGACCACCCAAAGTAGGGGTGTGTCACAACCCACGACCAAAAAGTCACTATGTGTGGTAGACTTTGACAACTCATACCACGAGTCACAAATGGTCAGAGTGGGAAACAATGGTTTGTGGATACTAGTTATCGACTAGCAAGTACAAAGACCTTCAATATGTGGTGGCACAGTGTGGCTACCATGCACAATGACCAACCAAAACATGCATATGTGACTGACCATGACCAACCACTTTCACTTCATGTGGTCAACGTCGACAACTCAGAACACGAGTCACGGACAGTAAGAGGGGGATAACAATGGTGTGGGAACACTAGCTATCAACTGGAAAGCACAAAGACCTTCAATACGTAGTGACATGGCGTGGCAACCATGTACAGTGACAAACCAAAGTAGGCATATGTCACTAACCTTGAACAAAAGAATTTCACCGTGTGTGGTCAATGTTGAAAACTCATAACACGAGTCACAAATGGTCTGACGGGGAAACAATGGGCTGGGAATACCAGTTATCAACTAGCAAGTACAGAGATGTTCAACAAGTAGTGGCACGGTGTGGCTAGCGTGTCCAGTGACCAACCAAAGGATGGATATGTCACTGACTATGACCGAAAATGTCCACTATATGTCGTCAACATTGACAACTCATCACGCGAGTCACAAATGGTCAGAGAGAGAGACAATGGGTTGGTAACCCTATGTATTGACTAGAAAGGAAAAGGAACTTCGATATGCAGTGGCACGGTGTGGCTACTATGCACACCAAACAACCAAACTAGGCATATGTCACTGACCATGACCGAAGAATTTCAATAGGGGTCATCAATGTTTGCCACCCATAACACGAGTCACAAACGGTCAGAGGGGGAAACAATGGTCTGGGAATATCAGTTTCCACCTCGCAAATACTACGAACTTCAATCAGTAGTAGCACAGTGTGGCTACCATGTACAATGACTGACCAAAGTAGGCATATGTACTGCATTTGACGAAAGAAATCTGCTGTGTGTGGTCACGTTGACAACTCATAATAAGAGTCACAACTGGTCAGTTGGGGAAACAATGGTTTGGGAACACCAGGTATCAACAAGCAAGCACAAGGACCTCCAATACGTTGTGGCACGGTATGGCTACCATGTACAATGACCAACCAAAGTAGGCATGAGTCACTGAAAATGACCAAAGAATGTCACTATGTGTGGTCAACTTTGACAACCTATAACACGACCCAAAAATGTTCAGAGTGGGAAACAATGGGTTGTGAATACTAGTTATAGACTAGCAAGTACAAAGACGTTCAATATGTAGTGGAACTGTGGGGCTACCATGCACAATGACCAAGCAAAGCATGCATGTGTCACTGACTACGACGAAAGAATTCCACTATGTGTGGTCAACACTGACAACTCATAGCACGAGTCACAAATTCTTAGAACGGGGAAAGAATACTTTGGAAATAATAGACATCAAATAGCTAGTACAAAGATCTGCTATAGGTAGTGGCACGGTGTGGATACCAAGCACAATGACCACCCAAAGTGGGCGTGTGTCACAGCCCTCGACCAAAGAATGTCACTATGTGTGGTAGACTTTGACAACACATACCACGAGTCACAAATGGTCAGAGTGGGAAACGATGGTTTGTCGATACTAGATATCAACTAGCAAGTACAAAGACCGTCAATATGTGGTGGCACGGTGTGGCTACCATGCACAGTGACCAACCAAAGTACGCATATGTCACTGACCATGACCAACCAGTTTCACTTCATGTGGTCAATGTCGACAACTCACAACACGAGTCAGAGACAGTAAGAGGGGGATAACAATGGTTTGGGAACACTAGCTATCAACTCGAAAGCACAAAGACCTTCAATACGTAGTGACATGGTGTGGTAACCATGTACAGTGAGAAACCAAAGTAGGCATATCTCACTAACCATGAACAAAAGAATTTCACATGTGTGGTCAATGTTGAAAACTCATAACACGAGTCACAAATGGTCAGAGGGGGGAACAATGGGCTGGGAATACTATTTATCAAATATCAAGTACAAAGATGTTCAACAAGTAGTGGCACGGTGTGGCTAGCGTGTCCAGTGACAAACCAAAGGATGCATATGTCACTGACTATGACCAAAACTGTCCACTATATGTGGTCAACATTGACAACTCATCACGCCAGTCACAAATGGTCAGAGGGAGAGACAATGGGTTTGGAAACCTATGTATTGACTAGAAAGGAAAAAGAACTTCAATATGCAGTGGCGCGGTGTGGCTACTATGCACACCAAACAACCAAACTAGGCATATGTCACAGACCATGACCAAAGAATTTCAACAGGGGTCATCAATGTTTGCCACCCATAACACGAGTCACAAACGGTCAGATAGGGAAACAATGGTCTGGGAATATCAGTTTCCACCTAGCAAGTACTACAAACTTCAATCAATAGTAGCACGGTGTGGCTACCATGCACAATGACTGACCAAAGTAACAATATGTACTGCCTTTGACAAAAGAAATCCGCTGTGTGTGGTCAACGTTGACAACTCATAATACGAGGCACAGTTGGTCAGTTGGGGAAACAATGGTTTGGGAACACCAGGTATCAACAAGCAAGCACAAGGACCTCCAATACATAGTGGCACGGTATGGCTACCATGTACAATGACCAACCAAACTAGGCATGTGTCACTGAAAATGACCAAAGAATGTCACTATGTGTGGTCAACTTTGACAACTTATAACACGAGTCACAAATGGTCAGAGTGGGAAACAATGGTTTGTGGATACTAGTTATTGACTAGTAAGTACAAAGACCTTCAATATGTAGTGGAACTGTGGGGCTACCATGCACAATGACCTAGCAAAGCATGCATGTGTCAGTGAGTACGACAAGAGAATTCCACTATGTGTGGTCAACACTGACAACTCATAGAACGAATCACAAATGCTCAGAGGGGTACACAATAGTTTGGAAATACTAGATATCAACTAGCTAGTACAGAGATCTGCTATAGGTAGTGGCATGGCGTGGACACCAAGCACGATGACCACCCAAAGTAAGCCTGTGTCATAGCCGACGACCAAAGAATGTCACTATGTGTGGTAGACTTTGACAACTCATACCACGAGTCACAAACGGTCAGAGTGGGAAACAATGGTTTGTTGATACTAGTGTTCCACTGTCAAGTACAAGGACCTTCAATATGAAGTGGCACAGTGTGGCTACCATGCACACACAAAAACCAAAGTATGCAAATGTCACTGACCATGACCAACGAATTTCACTTCATGTTATCAACGTTGACAACTCACAACAAGAGTAACAGTAAGAGGGGGATAACAATGGTTTGGGAACACTAGCTATCAACTGGAAAGCACAAAGACCTTCAATACGTAGTGACATGACCTGGCAAACATGTACGGTGACAAACCAAAGTAGGCATATGTCACTAACCATGAACAAAAGAATTTCACATGTGTGGTCAATGTTGAAAACTCATAACACGACTCACAAATGGTCAGAGGGGGAAAAAATGGGCTGGGAATACTATCAATCAAATAGCAAGTACACAGATGTTCAACAAGTAGTGGCACGGTGTGGCTAGCGTGTCCAGTGTCGAACCAAAGGATGCATATGTCACTGACTATCACCGAAACTGTCCACTATATGTGGTCAACATTGACAACTCATCACGCGAGTCACAAATGGTCAGAGGGAGATACAATGGGTTGGGAACCCTATGTATTCACTAGAAAGGAAAAAGAACTTCAATATGCAGTGGCACGGTGTGGCTACTATGCACACCAAACAACCAAACTAGGCATATGTCACTGACCATGACCGAAGGATTTCAATATGGGTCATCAATGTTTGCCACCCATAACACGAGTCACAAACGGCCAGAGAGGGAAACAATGGTCTGAGAGTATCCGTTTCCACCTAGCAAGTACTACAAACTTCAATCACTAGTAGCACGGTGTGGCTACCATGCACAATGACTGACCAAAGTAGGCATATGTACTGCCTTTGACGAAAGAAATCCGCTGTGTGTGGTCAACGTTGACAACTCAAAACAGGAGTCACAATTGGTCAGTTGGGGAAACAATGGTTTGGGAACACCAGGTATCAACAAGCAAGCACAAGGACCTCCAATACGTAGTGGCACGGTATGGCTACCATGTACAATGACCAACCTAACTGGGCATGTGTCACTGAAAATGACCAAAGAATGTCACTATGTGTGGTCAACTTTGACAACTTATAACACGAGTCACAAATGGTCAGAGTGGGAAACAATGGTTTGTGGATACTAGTTATNCAACGTTGACAACTCATAATACGAGTCACAGTTGGTCAGTTGGGGAAACAATGGTTTGGGAACACCAGGTATCAACAAGCAAGCACAAGGACCTCCAATACGTAGTGGCACGGTATGGCTACCATGTACAATGACCAACCAAACTAGGCATGTGTCACTGAAAATTACCAAAGAATGTCACTATGTGTGGTCAACTATGACAACTTATAACACGATTCACAAATGGTTAGAGTGGGAACAATGGTTTGTGGATACTAGTTATCAACTAGCAAGTACAAAAACCTTCAATATGTAGTGGAACTGTGGGGCTACCATGTACAATGACCAAGCAAAGCATGCATGTGTCAGTGAGTACGACGAGAGAATTCCACTATGTGTGGTCAACACTGACAACTCATAGAACAAATCACAAATGCTCAGAGGGGGACACAATAGTTTGGAAATACTAGATATCAACTAGCTAGTACAAAGATCTGCTATAGGTAGTGGCACGGCGTGGATACCAAGCACGATGACCACCCAAAGTAAGCCTGTGTCACAGCCGACAACCAAAGAATGTCACTATGTGTGGTAGACTTTGACAACTCATACCACGAGTCGCAAATGGTAGGAGTGGGAAACAATGGTTTGTGGATACTAGTGATTCACTAGCAAGTACAAGGACCTTCAATATGTAGTGGCACAGTGTGGCTACTATGCACACTGACCAACCAAAGTATGCATGTGTCACTGACCATGACCAACAAATTTCACTTCATGTGATCAACGTTGACAACTCACAACACGAGTAGCGTATAGTCAAATTTCCTTCTTGTGTGTAGACAAATTCACTCTGTGTAGTCAAAATTTCCTTCTTATGGCTGGTCAATCCGAGCAACGGTTGGGAAGATATTCACACTCAAAGCTGCAACATCTTACATTCTGTCTGTGTCAATTGTTTATGATCAAAACAACTTTGTTATTATTCATTGTTTTGAAAAATACCCTCAAACATTTTACCCCCCTTTTTCATGTCCTCTGCCCATAGGATCTCCTACAACATAATTTGGACATCATGTGAGCACCATGTGAGCTGGCTTAGTGCTTATAGAGTTATATTCTAGAGCGGTAGGTCCTGTGTTAGAATCCTTGTATGCGCGATAAAGGATAGGCTCGCGACTTGGGGGGGGGGGGGGGGGGGGGGGGGGGGGGGGGGGGGGGGGGGGGGGGGGGGGGGGGGGGGGGGGGGGGGGGGGGGGGGGGGGGGGGGGGGGGGGGGGGGGGGGGGAGGCGGCCGTGTTATGATACCTCAGTTCTACCTTCGAGCCTAAGCCGTTGGGGGGGTAGGGGGGGTGTCCTAATGCGGTCGCAAATCTGTCCTCCAGGTCCTCCACGGAACGTCCCTCTGAGGGATGGGAGGGAGTATTACAGTGAAGGCACCTACGCGCAACAAATAAACAAAAACCGGCCTGGTGTCCAAGGGAGAAACCCTTTGCTAGTTAAAAAATGGCAGGTACAAAGACCTTCAATATGTAGTGGAACTGTGGGGCTACCATGCACAATGACCAACCAAAGCATGCATGTGTCACTAAGTACTGCGAAAAAATTCCACTATGTGTGGTCAACGTTGACAACTCATAGCACGAGTCACAAATGCTCAGGAGGAGGAAACAATAGGTTGGAAATAAGAGACATCAACTAGCTAGTACAAAGACCTGCTATAGGTAGTGGCACGGCGTGAATACCAAGTACGATGACCACCCAAAGTAGGCGTGTGTCACAACCCACAACCAAATAATGTCACTTAGTGTGGTAGACTTTGACAACTCATACCACGAGTCACAAATGTACAGAGTGGGAAACAATGCCTTGTGGATACTAGTTATCGACTAGCAAGTGCAAAGACCTTCAATATGTGGTGGCACAGCGCGGCTACCATGCACAGTGACCAACCAAAGTATGCACATGTCACTGACCATGACCAGCCAGTTGCACTTCATGTGGTCAAATTGACAACTCACAATACAAGTCACGGACAGTAAGAGGGGGATAACAATGGTTTGGGAACACTAGCTATCAACTGGAAAGCACAAAGACCTTCAATACGTAGTGACATGGCGTGGCAACCATGTACAATGACAAATAAAAGTAGGCATATGTCACTAACCTTGAACGAAACAATTTCACAGTTGTGGTCAATGTTGAAAACTCATAACACGAGTCACAAATGGTCAGAGGGGGAAACAATGGGCTGGGAATACCAGTTATCAACTAGCAAGTACACAGATGTTCAACAAGTAGTGGCACGGTGTGGCTAGCGTGTCCAGTGACCAACTAAAGGATGCATATGTCACTGACCATGACCGAAAATGTCCACGATATGTCGTCAACATTGACAACTCATCACGCGAGTCACAAATGGCCAGAGAGACAGACAATGGGTTGGGAACCCTATGTATCGACTAGAAAGGAAAAAGAACTTCGCTATGCAGTGGCACAGTGTGGCTACTATGCACACCAAACAACCAAACTAGGCACATGTCACTGACCATGACCGAAGAATTTCAATAGGGGTCATCAATGTTCGCCATCCATAACACGAGTCACAAACGGTCAGAGAGGGAAACAATGGTCTGGGAATATCATTTTCCAACCAGCAAGTACTACAAACGTCAATCAGTAGTAGCACGGGGTGGCTACCATGCACAATGACTGACCAAAGTAGGCATGTGTAATGCCTTTGACGAAAGAAATCCGCTGTGTGTGGTCAACGTTGACAACTCATAATACGAGTCACAATTGGTCAGTTGGGGAAACAATGGTTTGGGAACACCAGGTATCAACAAGCAAGCACAAGGACCTCCAATACGCAGTGGCACAGTATGGCTACCATGTACAATGACCAACCAAACTAGGAATGAGTCACTGAAAATGACCAAAGAATGTCACTATGTGAGGTGAACTTTGACAACTCATAACACGAGCCAAAAATGTTCAGAGTGGGAAACAAGGGGTTGTAAATACTAGTTATAGACTAGCAAGTACAGAAACCTTCAATATGTAGTGGAACTGTGGGACTACCATGCAAAATGACCAACCAAAGCATGCATGTGTCACTGACTACAACAAAAGAATTCCACTATGTGTGAGCAACACTGACAACTCATAGCAGGAGTAACAAATCCTCAGAAGGGGGAAAGAATACTTTGGAAATAATAGACAACAAATAGCTAGTACAAAGATCTGCTATAGGTAGTGGCACGATGTGGATACCAAGCACGATGACCACCCAAAGTAGGTGTGTGTCATAGCCCACGACCAAAGAATGTCACTATGTGTGGTAGACTTTGACAACTCATACCACGCGTAACAAATGGTGAGAGTGGGAAACAATGGTTTGTGGATACTAGCTATCGACTAGCAAGTACAAAGACCTTCAATATGTGGTGGAACGGTGTGGCTACCATGCATAGTGACCAACCAAAGTATGCATATGTCACTGACCATGACCAACCAGTTTCACTTCATGTGGTCAACGTTGACAACTCACAACACGAGTCATAGACATTAAGAGGGGGATAACAATGGTTTGAAAACACTAGCTATCACATGGAAAGCACAAAGACCTTCAATACGTAGTGACATGTCGTGGCAACCATGTGCAGTGACAAACCAAAGTAGGCATATGTCACTAACCATGAACAAAATGATTTCACATGTGTTGTCAATGTTGAAAAGTCATAACACGAGTCACAAGTGGTCAGAGGGGGAAACAATGGGCTGGGAATACCATTTATCAAATAGCAAGTACAAAGATGTTCAACAAGTAGTGGCACGGTGTGGCTAGCCTGTCCAGTGACGAACCAAAGGATGCATATGTCACTGACTATAACCAAAACTTTCCACAATATGTGGTCAGCATTGACAACTTATCACGCGAGTCACAAATGGTCAGAGGAAGAGACAATGGGTTGGGAACCCAATGTATTGACTAGAAAGGAAAAAGAACTTCAATATGCAGTGGCACGGTGTGGCTACTATGCACACCAAACAACCAAACTATGCATATGTCACTGGCCATGACCGAAGAATTTCAACAGGGGTCATCATTGTTTGCCACGCATAACACGAGTCACAAACGGTCAGAGAGGGAAACAACGGTCTGGGAATATCAGATTCCACCTACCAAGTAGTACAAACTTCAATCAATTGTAGCACGGTGTGGCTACCATGCACAGTGACTGACCAAAGTAGGCATATGTACTGCCTTTGACAAAAGAATCCGCTGTGTGTGGTCAACGTTGACAACTCATAATACGAGTTACAGTTGGTCAGTTGGGGAAACAATGGTTTGGGAACTCCAGGTATGAACAAGCAAGCACAAGGACCTCCAATATGTAGTGGCACGGTATGGCTACCATGTACAATGACCAACCAAACTAGGCATGTGTCACTGAAAATGACCAAAGAATGTCACTATGTGTGGTCAACTTTTACAACTTATAACACGAGTCACGAATGGTCAGAGTGGGAAACAATGGTTTGTGGATACTAGTTATCGAGTAGCAAGTACAAGGACCTTCAATATGTAGTGGAACTGTGGGGCTACCATGCACAATGACCAAGCAAAGCATGCATGTTTCAGTGAGTACGACGAGATAATTCCACTATGTGTGGTCAACACTGACAACTCATAGAACGAATCCCAAATGCTCAGAGGGGGACACAATGGTTTGGAAATACTAGATATCAACTAGCTAGTACAAAGATCTGCTAAAGGCAGTGGCGAGTCGTGGATGCCAAGCACGATGACCACCCAAAGTAAACATGTGTCACAGCCGACGATCAAAGAATGTCACTCTGTGTGGTAGACTTTGACAACTCATAGCACGAGTCACAAATGGTCAGAGTGGGAAAGAATGGTTTGTGGATACTAGTTATCTACAAGCAAGCACAAAGACCTTCAATATGTGGTGGCACAGTGTGGCTACCATGCACAGTGACCTTCAAAGTATGCATATGTCACTGACCATGACCAACCAGTTTCACTTCATGTGGTCTACGTTGACGACTCACAACACGAGTAGTGTATAGTCAAATTTCCTTCTTGTGTGTAGACAATTTCACTCTGTGTAGTCGAAATTTCCTTCTTACGGCTGGTCAATCTGAGCAATGGTTGGGAAGATATTCACGCTCAAAGCTGTAACATCTGAAATGCCGTCCGTGTTAATTGTTTATGATCAAAATACCTCTGTTATTATTCATTGTTTTGAAAAATACCCTCTAAAATTACACCCCCTTGTTTTATTTCCTCTACCCATAGGATCTCCTACAACATAATTTGGACATCATGTGAGCACCATGTGAGTTGGCTTAGTGCTTATAGAGTTATATTCTAGAGCGGTAGGTCCTGTGGTCGAATCCTTGTACGCGCGATATAGGATTGGCTCACGAACTGTAGGGGGGGGGGGGGGGGGGGG
>SZWC01002359.1:87658-116167 GCA_023375785.1 Penium margaritaceum | reverse complement strand
GGGGGGATGGCAGCCGTGTTGTGATACCTCAGTTCTACCTTCGAGCCCAAGCCGGGGGGCGGGGTAGCGGGGTGTCCTAATGCGGTCGCAAATCCACGGAACATCCCTCTGGGGGGATGGGAGGGAGTATTCCTGTGAAGGCACCTCCACGCAAGAAATAAACAAAAATCGACCTGGTGTCCAAGGGAGAAACCTTTTGCTAGCTATCAAATGGCAGGTACAAAGACATTCAATATGTAGTGTAACTGTGGGGCTACCATGCACAATGACCAAGCAAAGCATGCATGTGTCACTGACTACGACGAAAGAATTCCACTGTTTGGTTAACACTGACAACTCACAGCACGAGTCAGAAATTCTCAGAAGGGGGAAAGAATACTTTGGAAATAATAGACATCAAATAGCTAGTACAAAGATCTGCTATAGGTAGTGGCACGGTGTGGATACCAAGCACGATGACCACCCAATGTAGGCGTGTGTCACAGCCCACGACGAGAGAATGTCACTATGTGTGGTAGACTTTGACAACTCATACCACGAGTCACAAATGGTCAGAGTGGGAAACAATGGTTTGTGGATACTAGTTATCGACTAGCAAGTACAAAGACCTTCAATATGTGGTGGTACGGTGTGGCTACCATGCACAGTGACCAACCAAAGTATGCATATGTCACTGACCATGACCAACCAGTTTCACTTCATGTGGTCAACATTGACAACTCACAACACGAGTCACGGACAGTAATAGGGGGATAACAATGGTTTGGGAACACTAGCTATCAACTGGAAAGCACAAAGACCTTCAATACGTAGTGACATGGCGTGGCAACCATGTACAGTGACAAACCAAAGTAGGCATATGTCACTAACCATGAACAAAAGAATTTCACTGTGTGTGGTCAATGTTGAAAACTCATAACACTAGTCACAAATGGTCAGAGGGGGAAACAATGGGATGGGAATACTGTTTATCAAACAGCAAGCACAAAGATGTTCAACAAGTAGTGGCACGATGTTGCCAGCGTGTCCAGTGACGAACCACATGATGCATATGTCACTGACTATGACCGGATCTGTCAACTATATGTGGTGAACATTGAAAACTTATCACGCGAGTCACAAATGGTCAGAGGGAGAGACAATGGGTTTGGAGCCCTATGTATCCACTAGAAAGGAAAACGAACTTCAACATGCAGTGGCATGATGTGGCTACAATGCACACCAAAAAACCAAACTAGGCATATGTCACTGACCATGACCGAAGAATTTCAATAGAGGTCATCAATGTTCGCCACCCATAACACGAGTCACAAACGGTCAGAGAGGGAAACAATGGTCTGGGAGTATAAGTTTCCACCTAGCAAGTACTATAAACTTCAATCAGTAGTAGCACGGTGTGGCTACCATGCACAATGGCTGACCAAAGTAGGCATATGTACTGCCTTTGACGAAGGAAATCCGCTGGGTGTGGTCAACGTTGACAACTCATAATACGAGTCACAGTTGGTCAGTTGGGGAAACAATGGTTTTGGGAACACCAAGTATCAACAAGCAAGCACAAGGACCTCCAATACGTAGTGGCACGGTATGGCTACCATGTACAATGACCAACCAAACTAGGCATGTTTCACTGAAAATGACCAAAGAATGTCACTATGTGTGGTCAACTCTGACAACCCATAACACGAGTCACAAATGGTCAGAGTGGGAAACAATGGTTTGTGGATACCAGTTATCGACTAGCAAGTACAAAGACCTTCAATATGTAGTCGAACTGTGGGGCTACCATGCACAATGACCAAGCAAAGCATGCATGTGTCAATGAGTACGACGAGAGAATTCCACTATGTGTGGTAAACACTGACAACTCATAGAACGAATCGCAAATGCTCAGATGGAGGCAGAATAGTTTGGAAATACTAGATATCAACTAGCTAGTACAAAGATCTGCTATAGGTAGTGGCACGACGTGGATACTGAGCACGATGACCACCCAAAGTAAGCCTGTGTCACAGCCGACGACCAAAGAATGTCACTATGTGTGGTAGACTTTGACAACTCATACCACGAGTCACAAATGGTCAGAGTGGGAGACAATGGTTTGTGGATACTAGTTATCGACTAGCAAGTACAAAGACCTTCAATATGTGGTGGCACAGTGTGGCTACCATGCACAGTGACCAATGAAAGTATGCATATGTCACTGACCATGACCAACCAGTTTCACTTCATGTGGTCAACATTGACAACTCACAACACGAGTCACGGAAAGTAAGAGGGGGATAACAATGGTTTGGGAACACTAGCTATCAACTGGAAAGCACAAATACCTTCAATACGTAGTGACATGGCGTGGCAACCATGTACAGTGACAAACCAAAGTAGGCATATGTCACTAACCATGAACAAAATAATTTCACTATGTGTGGTCAATGTCGAAAACTCACAACACGAGTCACAAATGGTCACAAGTGGAAACAATGGGCTGGGAATACTAGTTATCAACTAGCAAGTACAAAGATGTTCAACAAGTAGTGGCACGGTGTGGCTAGCGTGTCCAGTGACCAACCAAAGGATGCATGTGACACTGACTATAACCGAAAATATCCACTATATTTGGTCAACATTGACAACTCATCACGCGAGTCAGAAATGGTTAGAGGGAGAGACAATGGGTTGGGAACCCTATGTATCGACTAGAAAGGAAAAAGAACTCCGATATGCAGTGGCACGGTGTGGCTACTATGCACACCAAACAACCAAACTAGGCATATGTCACTGACAATGACCGAAGAATTTCAATAGGCGACATCAATGTTTGCTACCCATAACACGAGTCACAAACGGTCAGAGAGGGAAACAATGGTATGGGAATATCAGTTTCCACCTAGCAAGTGCTACGAACTTCAATCAATAGTAGCACGGTGTGGCTACCATGCACAATGACTGACCAGAGTAGGCATATAAACTGCCTTTGACGAAAGAAATCCGCTGTGTGTGGTCAAAGTTGACAACTTATAATACAAATCACAATCGGTCAGTTGGGGAAACAATGGTTTGGGAACACCAGGTGTCAACAAGCCAGCAAAAGGACCTCCAATATGTAGTGGCACGGTATGGTTACCATGTACAATGACCAACCAAACTAGGGATGAGTCACTGAAAATGACAAAAGAATGTCACTATATGTGTCAACTTTGACAACTCATAACACGAGTCACAAATGGTCAAAGTGCAAAACAATGGTTTGTGGATACTAGTTATCGACTAGCAAGTACAGAGACCTTCAATATGTAGTGGAACTGTGGGGCTACCATGCACAATGACCAAGCAAAGCATGCATGTGTCAGTGAGTACGACGAGAGGATTCCACTATGTGTGGTCAACACTGACAACTCATAGAACGAATCACATATACTCAGAGGGGGACACAATAGTTAGGAAATACTAGATATCAACTAGTTAGTACAAAGATCTGCTATAGGTAGTGGCACGGCGTGGATGCCAAGCAAGATGGCCACCCAAAGTAAGCGTGTGTCACAGCCGACGACCAAACAATGTCACTATGTGTGGTAGACTTTGACAACTCATACCACGAGTCACAACTGGTCGGAGTTTGAAACAATGGTTTGTGGATACTAGAGATCAACTAGCAAGTACAAGGACCTTCAATATGTAGTGGCACAGTGTGGCTACCATGCACACAGACCAACCAAAGTATGCACATGTCACTGACCATGACCAACCAGTTTCACTTCATGTGGTCAAATTGACAACTCACAACACGAGTCACAGACAGTATGAAGGGGATAACAATGGTTTGGGAACACTAGCTGTCAACTAGAAAACACAAGGACCTTCACTACGTAGTGACATGGCGTGGCAACCATGTACAGTGACAAACCAAAGTAGGCATATGTCACTAACCTTGAACAAAAGAATTTCACTGTGTGTGGTCAATGTTGAAAACTCATAACACGAGTCACAAATGGTCAGAGGGGGAAACAATGGGCTGGGAATACCAGTTATCAACTAGCAAGTACACTGATGTTCAACAAGTAGTGGCACGGTGTGGCTAGCATGTCCAGTGACCAACCAAAGGATGCATATGTCACTGACTATGACCGAAAATGTCCACTATATGTCGTCAACATTGACAACTCATCACGCGAGTCACAAATGGTCAGAGGGAGAGACAAAGGGTTTGGAACCCTATGTATTGACTAGAAAGGAAAAAGAACTTCGATATGCAGTGGCACGGTGTGGCTACTATGCACACCAAACAACCAAACTAGGCATATGTCACTGACCATGACCAAAGAATTTCAATAGGGGTCATCAATGTTCGCCGCCCATAACATGAGTCACAAACGGTCAGAGAGGGAAACAATGGTCTGGGAATATCAGTTTTCACCTAGCAAGTACTACGAACTTCAATCAGTAGTAGCATGGTCTGGCTACCATGCACAATGACTGACCAAAGTAGGCACATGTACTGCCTTTGACGAAAGAAATCCGCAGTGTGTGGTCAACGTTGACAACTCATAATACGAGTCACAATTGGTCAGTTTAAGAAACAATGGTTTGGGAACACCAGGTATCAACAAGCAAGCACAAGGACCTCCTATACGTAGTGGTACGGTATGGCTACCATGTACAATGACCAACCAAACTAGGCATGTGTCACTGAAAATGACCAAAGAATGTCACTATGTGATGTCAGCTTTGACAACTTATAACACAAGTCACAAATGGTCAGAGTGGGAAACAATGGTTTGTGGATACTAGTTATCGACTAGCAAGTACAAAGACCTTCAATATGTAGTGGAACTGTGGGGCTACCATGCACAATGACCAAGCAAAGCATGCATGTGTCAGCGAGTACAACGAGAGAATTCCACTTTGTGTGGTCAACACTAACAACTCATAGAACGAATGACAAATGCTCAAAGGGGGACACAGTAGTTTGGAAACACTAGATGTCAAGTAGCTAGTACAAACATCTGCTATAGGTAGTGGCACGGCGTGGATACCAAGCACGATGACCACCCAAAGAAGGCATGTGTCACAGCCGATGACCAAAGAATGTCACTTTGTGTGGTAGACTTTGACAACTCATACCATGAGTCACAAATGGTCAGAGTGGGATACATTGGTTTGTGGATACTAGTGATCCACTAGCAAGTACAAGGACCTTCACTATGTAGTGGCACAGTGTGGCTACCATGCACAGTGGCCTACCAAAGTATGCATATGTCACTGACCATGACCAACAAATTTCACTTCATGTGTTCAACGTTGACAACTCACAACACGAGTAGCGTATAGTCGAATTTCCTTCTTGTGTGTAGACAATTTCACTCAGTGTAGTCGAAATTTCCTTCTTATGGCTGGTCAATCCGAGCAACGGTTGGGAAGGTATTCACGCTCAAAGGTGCAACCGCTGAAATTCCGTCCGTCTCAATTGTTTATGATCAAAACAACTTTGTTATTATTCATAGTTTTGAAGAATACCATCTAACATTACACCGCCTTGTTTTATGTCCTCTACCCATAGGATCTCCTACAACATCATTTGGACATCATGTGAGCACCATGTGAGTTGGCTTAGTGCTTATAGAGTTATATTCTACAGTGGTAGGTCCTGTGTTCGAATCCTCGTATGCGCGATATAGGATAGACTCACGGCCTGGGGGGAGGGGGGGGGAGCGGCCGTGTTGTGATACCTCGGTTCTTCCTTGGAGCCCAAGCCGTGGGCGGTAGGGGGGTGTCCTAATGCTGTCGCAATTCTGTCCTCCAGGTTGTCCATGGAACATCCCTCTGGGGGGATGGGTGGGAGTATTCAAGTGAAGGCACCGACACACAACAAATAAACAAAAACCGACCTGGTGTCCAAGGGAGAAACCTTTTGCTAGTTATCGAATGGCATGTACAAAGACTTTCAATATGTAGTGGAATTGTGGGGCTACCATGCACAATGACCAACCAAAGCATGCATGTGTCACTGGGTACGACGAAAGATTTCCACTATGTGTGGTCAACGTTGACAACTCATAGCACGAGTCACAAATGCTCAGAAGGGGGAAACAATAGTTTGGAACTAATAGAAATCAACTAGCTTGTACAAATATCTGCTATAGGTAGTGGCACGGCGTGGATACCAAGCACAATTACCACCCAAAGTAGGCGTGTGTCACAGCCCAGGACCAAATAATGTCACTATGTGTGGTAGACTTTGACAACTCATACCGTGAGTCACAAATGTACAGAGTGGGAAACAATGCCTTGTGGATACTTGTTATTGACTAGCAAGTACAAAGACCTTCAATATGTGGTGGCACAGTGCGGCTACCATGCACAGTGACCAACCAAAGTATGCACATGTCAATGACCATGACCAACCAGTTTCACTTCATGTGGTCAAATTGACAACTCAAAACAGGAGTCACGGACAGTAAGAGGGAGATGACAATGGTTTGGGAACACTAGCTATCAACTGGAAAGCACAATGACCTTCAATACGTAGTGACATGGCGTGGCAACCATGTACAGTGGCAAACCAAAGTAGGCATATGTCACTAACCCTGAACAAAAGAATTTCACTGTGTGTGGTCAATGTTGAAATCTCATGACACGAGTCACAAATGGTCAGAGGGGGAAACAATGGGCTGGAAATACCAGTTATCAACTAGCAAGTACACAGATGTTCAACAAGTAGTGGCACGGTGTGGCTCGCGTGTCCAGTGACCAACCAAAGAATGCATATGTCACTGACTATGACCGAAAATGTCCACTATATGTCGTCAACATTGACAACTCATCACGCAAGTCACAAATGGTCAGAGGGAGAGACAATGGGTTGGGATCCCTATGTATTGACTAGAAAGGAAAAAGAACTTCGATATGTAGTGGCACGGTGTGGCTACTATGCACACCAAACAACCAAACTAGGCATATGTCACTGACCATGACCAAAGAATTTCAATAGGGGTCATCAATTTTTGTAACCCATAACACGAGTCACAAACGGTCAGAGAGGGAAACATTGGTCTGGGAATATCAGTTTCCACCTAGCAAGTACTACAAACTTCAATCAGTAGTAGCACGGTGTGGCTACCATGCACAATGACTGACCAAAGTAGGCATATGTACTGCCTTTGACGAAAGAAATCCGCTGTGTGTGGTTAACATTGACAACTCATAATAGGAGTTACAATTGGTCAGTTGGGGAAACAACGTTTTGGGAACACCAGGTATCAACAAGCAAGCACAAGGACCTCCAATACGTAGTGGCATGGTATGGCTACCATGTACAATGACCAACCAAACTAGGAATGAGTCACTGAAAATGACCAAAGAATGTCACTATGTGTGGTCAACTTTGACAACTCATAACACGAGCTAAAAATGTTCATAGTGGGAAACAAGGGGTTGTAAATACTAGTTATAGACTAGCAAGTACAAATACCTTCAATATGTAGTGGAACTGTGGGACTACCATGCACAATGACCAACCAAAGCATGCATGTGTCACTGACTACGACGAAAGAATTCCACCATGTGTGTTCAATACTGACAACTCATACAACAAATCACAAATGCTGAGAGGGGGAATCAATAGTTTGGAAATAATAGACATCAACTAGCTAGTACAAAGATCTGCTATAGGTAGTGGCACGGCCTGGATACCGAGCACAATGACCACCCAAAGTAGGCGTGTGTCACAGTCCACGACCAAAGAATGTCACTGTGTGTGGTAGACTTTGACAACTCATACCACGAGTCACAAATGGTCAGAGTGGGAAACAATGGTTTGTGGATACTAGTTATTGACGAGCAAGTACAAAGACCTTCAATATGTGGTCGCACTGTGTGGCTACCATGCGCAGTGACCAACCAAAGTATGCACATGTCACTGACCATGACCAACCAGTTTCACTTCATGTAGTCAACGTTGACAACTCATAACATGAGTCACGGACAGTAAGAGGGGGATGACAATGGTTTGGGAACACTAGCTATCAACTGGAAAGCACAAAGACCTTCAATACGTAGTGACATGTGATACCCCCAGTTTTGCTGCGCACAATGTTACTTCCGCGATTACTGATTCCGCGTTTACGCTGCTCCGCGATTTTGCTGCTCTGCGACTCTGCTGCTCACTTCTCCGCTACCTCTTCTCGACTTCCGCAGATGCTTCGCACCTTCTAGGTCCCAGTCGTAGGCAGTGCTCTGCGGCTCCCTCCTTGCCAGCACGAGAGTCCGCCACCTTGTGGCCTCTGACTCCTTCACCCGCGGAACCCCGTTCCGCGGTCGTGTGCAAGGTCGCGGAGTCGCCAACAGCACTTCTTGCCTGACTTGTGCTTCCTGATGACGACAGCACTCAGCGTTATCTTGGGTTGCTCTCAGGAGGGGTGGAATGAGCAGTAGGTTCCGCGCGCACCTAGAAGATATGAATTCGTCCTCCGCGGAACATCTCCGCGGAGAGTTCGGTTGCAAGTTCCTCAACTGGTGCGGATCTCAGAGGGTGGATCGTGGGTGTGATCCAAAACCAGCACTCGTGTGGATTGATGAGACAGAGGGACTCTTGAGCTCATGAGCGGGAGATAGACTTGCATTAATTCAAGTCACAAGAGATCAGACAAAACGGGAGGCAAGTTCGGTCATCGGCCAGATTGCACTAATCCCTCCGCTACACTACTACATTGTATCCGTCAAAACCAGCTCTCTAATACACCTCCCATCACTCATTCCCTTATTTCGGACTCCGTGCGGCGCGCTACACGCACCGCGGGTCTCGTCCTTGACACACACTCACTCTTCACTACCATATTTCCTTGTTCCGCCACTACATCTTCCTCTAGTCCACGGCTTGGACGCTCGCGATCTTGTGTTCTTCCTTGAATCTTCGTCTTTGCGCGGTGCGTCCTCCCGGTCCTCCTGCTTGATTATCGCTGCCCATCTTGAGCTCTCATTGGTCGAGCTTCCCTTTGACGTCTGGTCCTGCCGTTGTGCATCTCTGCACGTCCGCCACTTCAGCTTCCCTGTGACTCGATCCATGTTCCCTTCTTACCGCGGATTCTCATCATACTCTTCCTCCCTTTCCTGTTCTTCCGTGGCCATTTTTGTCTCCTGGCGGCAACTTTTCCCGCCTCTTCTCCCGATTGCTTCTAGATTTCACGCCACCATACGCTCTATCGCAATTCTATCGCGGGAGCCAGCATGCCTTGCACGTCCTCCGACATTCCGCAGTTCCCCTGTTATCCTCCTCCGCGGATCACTGGCCACGGATGCTTTGTTCCGCGGATATATGGTTGGCGGTGATCTCTCCTCCGCGGATCCATCTTTCCCTCAGCGGAGGTGCGGTGGATCCTCGCCTGACACTGATGCCCCCAACCCCCTTTTTCCAAGACTCTGTCCCAGAGTCTCCTTATTGCAACAGGCGAGTGAACTTTCCTTGGGGAGCTGGCCGCTGCTGCTGTTGACAAGGGCGGCAGTAGGTTTCCACCTCTCCACCTTCACGCTCATACCGCGTGGAGAATTCTTGATGCACATACAGCTGGCGGCCCTCACACCTGGCTCCGGCGGTGATATCTTCCGTGCCCAGTCTCTTCTAGCAGGTAGAGCAGTGGGGGACTCGTTCGTGTGTCCTGCAGCTGGTGCAGCGGTACACCATCAGCCCCTCCTCATTCTTGCCCACCTCTGTGGCGCACTGTGCGTGGGCCCATCCTCCGCAGTGCTCACAATGGCATGCTGTCCCTGTGACAATCCCCATACATCCATCTCCGCAGCACTGCAGTCCATAGTTCTCCGCTCCCTAGTTTGCTATTCTGGGCTATGCCAAGCATTGGTGGCATGTCCATACTCCTTCCTTGCCCCTCTTGCCATACCGCAGATGGCACATATTCAAGCACATGCCACATCCCTTGCCAAACTCCGCCATCCCTTTGTGGCAGGCTGCGCAAGCAAGTTCTCGGGTCTCCGCGATGAAGCTGAGGTAACAGTCTGCCTCGAGGAGCTCATTGCCCACACATTGGTGGCATTGGCCCTTCCGGGCAAAGCTGACGGCCACTAGGCATTCGCGGTGAGCCAACCTTGTGCAGACAACACATTTTTCTCTGTCCAGCACGGTCTTTAGGCATGTAGGGCATGCCACGGATTGGTGCCCTTCCATTCCCGGTTCTTCCTCCTCCTCTGATTCTTCCTCTTCCTCTCCCTCATTCACTCGCGGTGCCCTACAAATGCCTCGTTGCCTCTCGACCTCCTCTCTGCATCTCCTACACACCGCAGCCCCGCTTCGCCCTCCGTGCCCATCACGAGGTGGGGCCAAGCAACCGGTGCAGATCTTGCGCAGGCATCCGCCACAGTCCTGCACTTCCACTCCCCACCACTGGCCGCATTGGGCGCATTTGTTTTCTTCCAGTTCCTTCCTCCTTTTCTCTTCCACCACGACCCGTCCCTCCGCCTGCCACTGCCTCATTGTGGCCCCAAAAACGGAGCGCAGACCTCTCTTTCGCTCCGGAGGCCCTTCTTCCTTCTCTTCCTCTTCCTCCTCCTCCTCTGGGTCCCATCTCCCGTGGGGCGGCGCTCCCCCAGCACCGGAACCTGCTCCCTCTTCCTCATTCCTTTTCTTCGCGGTCTCCCGTTCAGCAGCCTCCTTCAGGCATCGCAGGCAGGTTTGATTTTGTCTGATGCAGGTCTAGGATGCTCCGCCGGCGTACTGATGCGCAGGATTCCCGCATACGTGGCACACCACTTTTAGGAGTGGTTCAGCAGGAAGGTCTTCTCCGCACCACACACACGGGCCCGTGTAGTCAGCCAGGGCCTTAGGGCTCATGGGCATCCTTGTCTGCGGTGGTACCTTCTGGGGTAGCTGCGGGGATACTCTCGTTGGAGTCCGCTCAGGCTGGGACTGAGGTCTGCCTTCAGACTCCTTTCCCTGGTCCCGCGGCTTTCCCTGCTCTTGGCATCTCTTCTCCTGCTGCTCCAGCTGCTGCTCCCGCCTCCACGGCTCGCGTTGTTGTTCCTTCTGTACCTCCTCCGCGGCAAGTTCACAGACATCGGACTCCTCCTCCTCAACCTCCTCTGGTTCCTGGCTCCATTCTTGCTCTTGCCGTGACACCTACCCTTCGCAGATGTCTAGTACCTCTTTCGCTCTCCATCCCCTTGAGCCCTTCTGCTACCCCAGAGGCGGTAGGCGGCCTCCTGCCCCGGGGATGTGCATCTGTCATGCAGGTGGCAACAGTACGAATGCTGTGGCTGGGTAGCTGCGGTCGCTGAACCCCTCCGGTCCCTCCAGCCACACTTGCCCCGCCTCCACGCTAGCCACGCGATACACTTCCCGCGGCTCCCCTGCCTCTCTGCCGGCGCTGGGGAAGGGGCGGAGATACACCAGGTGGCCTTCCTTGATGGGCTCATGGTTCAGCCGTCGGTTTGCCGCGTCACATCCGCGCCAGGCAGCGACCGAACCTCTCAACTGCGCCTCCGCCCGCATGGCCTTTGTCCGCTCGCAGCGCTCGCGTAACCATTCCGCGACCGCCTTGTCCTTCTCATCCTCCGAGAGATTCTCTTGCTCCTCCGGGGCAAGCGGTAGCCCCAGCGGCTTTTGGGGCATGCCCATTGCCGCACGCGGTGGTTGTCCAAAGAGAAGCATGTGGGGTGAGAAGGAGGTTGCTCGGCTTGGTGTCGTGTTGATGAAGTGAGCCATTTTCCTCAGCTTCTCAGCCAAGCTGATGCCCTCCGCGGTTGCCACTGCCCTTTCTAGTATGTCGTGCACCCACTCCACTTGCCCTTGTGACTTTGGCCAGTACCACCCGGAGTGCACGTGGCGGACCCCCCACTCCTCCAGTTCCTCTCTAAAGGCCCCCATGAACTCCGTGCCGTTATCGTTGTGCACCACGCTACAGCCACCAAAGCGGTAGAAGATTTCCTTGCGGATGAACCTTGCCGCGGTGGCTGAACTCTTGTTGGGCACAGCGCGGACCCAAAGGTACTTTGTGAAGTGGTCCACCGCTGCAATCCAGTGTCGGTTCCCTTGGTCGTGATGTGCGTGGGGGCCGTGGAAGTCGATGATAATCTTTTCCAACGACTTGCCGATAGGGGAGGGTTGGAACAGCGGCTAGTCCCGCGGCGTGGTTTTCCGCGCTCGTTCGCAGTGGGCGCAGTGTTGTACCACATCCTTGATGATGGCCGCCACATTCGGCATGTGGATGATGGGCTTCAGGCAATCTTTCAGTGCCTACACTCCAGTGTGATGGTGGCGGTGGTAAGCCTCCACAACTGCCTTTTGCAATGTTGGCGGGGGCACCCACAAGACACGCGGAGTTATCCTCCAGAGACGACCGTTCTCCCAGGCATACTGCTCACACAGGCGAGCTAAGTCGTCATTCTTCCTACGGTCGAATTGCACCCCTAGCCGTACTTCCAGGTCCGCGTACACCTTCTGCGCCTCCGCCTTCTACCGTTCCTTACTTCTGTGGCGGAGAAGGATGTGGGCGGTCTGCCAGATCCGCCAGTCTTGTGTTTCCATGGGCCCCTTCCTCCCCGCTTTCTCTGTCACTGCTTCCCCCGGCTTCCGTTTTGTTTCTGGCAATCTTGCCGGCAATCCGCACGCTCACCTCCCATCTTGCTCCGCTTTCATCACCTCGAACTTCTTGCGGTTCTCTTCATCATAGACCGGTGGCTCTCTGTCCCAAGGGTCAGGTGCAGGGAAGAGCCAAAGGATTCCGACCGCTCAAAGCTCTCCTTCATCCCACTACTCTCGCAGCCTGCTCTCAGCGGGGCCGCTCGGGCGTTTGCCGCATCCACCAGCGCGGTGCAGCTCAATTACCTCCTCCTTCCTGTCGTGGAGCCGTTCCTGGAGCCCGCAGTAATCCCTGGCTGCGTGTGAGGGATTGTTCCTCTTCCGAGTCTCCCAGTGACTCACTGATTTTGGAAACCACCATCGTCGTCTCTTTCTCCGCGCGTCCCCTCCTTTCCGGCTCCTTGCGTGCAGCTGCTATCGCGGCCTCTCCTAAGACAGGCCGCAATGGAGCCGGCATCATCTCCCCAAGTAAGTGTATTGTGCGGAGTATCGTCATCAGAAGTTCCGCTGCCTGCGCGGCCTCCCGCTGGGCCTGCGCCAACTGTTCCGGTGTTACGCCGGGGCTAGGGCCTTTGTGTACCCGAGGTTGTTTCTCTTTCCGTAGCTTCGCAACCGCTTCCTCTTCCGCCTTCCTCTTTCCTTTTGGGGCAGGAGTTGTCTCCTCCGGGAAATTCCGTGCCGACTCTTCACTTCAACTGGTGTCTGCCGGCGCTGTTGTCTTGGTCTGGCTCAGCGTCGCTGCTGCTTTCCGCACCACTGCCGCCGCTCGGGCCTGAAGTTGTGCCTTCCGCCGTAGTGAGCCAGCGGATGGCTCCGGGCGGTAGCGCTTGACGCCAGCCTTGTACCTCTTCCCCATCTGCTCTCCTTCGGCTCCTGCTTGCCTCGCCGCGGTCCTATCTATTATTGCTTCCTTTGCTGCCTCCGTTGCTGTTCTACCTGCTCCCACTTTGGCCGCCTCCGTGGTTGCTTGTATTTCTGCTGCTACCTGTGCTTCCGTGGCTGCTGCCTCTGCTACCTTGTCTGTCGCTTTCACTGTTGCCTCCGCTACCGCTACTGCTGCTGCCTCTACCTCTGCTTTTGCCGCTTCTGTTGCTGCTGATGTTGCCTCCACTTCCGCCGCTTCTGCTGCTGCTACTGCTACTGCTTCTGCCATTGCTACTGCCGCCGCTACTTTTGCTTCCCCCATGATTTCCCTTATGAGTGCTTCTGCAATCTCCTTGTCTGTCTTAGCTACCGCGTCCCGTTCCTTAGCCAATCGGACTTCCTTCTTTGTGGCTTCTACGGCCACCCGCTCTTACTTGGCTGCCTCTTCCTCCCATTCCTTCTGTAGGCATTCCTGCATTTGCTTCAACTCAAGGGAGGGCTGGGTGTATTCACGAGCCTCCTCCACCTCCGCATCCCTCCTGCTCTTGTCCTCTCGGCATATTTCCGCTGCCTCCTTAGCCCAATGCCGTACCTCTTCTTGCTTGAGGTTGGGTCCCTTTCATCCAACCACACTCCAGTGTATATCCGCGGCCGCTGCCGCCACCCTGGTGTGTATCACATTCTGGAGCGTCAGCGTCCAGCATTTTTCCATGGCTTCCATCCAGCATCCCTCAGGTCCCTGGGTGTCCATAAGCCACGATCTTTCTTCTTGTGGGTACTGAACGCTCCATCTGGCATAGACGAGGTTGAGCAAATATCCCCACCTCCATTTGTCTGCAGCGGACCTTCTCCGCGGTGCCTCTGCCGATCTAGGTACCTGGTCATTCACATGGTACAGGATGAGGGCTCTGGCCCTCTCCTGAAGCAGGTGCACGTACCGCCTTTTTGGACTGCTCCGCTGGTCCTTCCGCACCCTGTTCCACAACACTCGAGCGGCTTCCAGTGATGGGTCCACCCATTCGGTGTCGAGTAGTTCCGCGACGCCAGTCATGTCACTGGCCATCCATGGTTTGATGTTCAGGCTATCCCGTAGTGCCAAAACAAGGCGCTCTGCGTCTGTTGTCTCCAGCAGGAGCACCTACCTCTCGTGCACTCTGAGGGCCAGCACCCCTTTGGCTGCTCCCTTTAGTACTACTTGCCACATCGTGCCGAACAGTGAATCCTTGAATTCCGCGCGGATCACTTCGGGAATCTCTGTCAGTAGCTGGAGTTTGACGCTGCTTACCACCTCTAGCAGCAGGGCTTCCTTGGGCTGCTCTCCGCTGTCTCCCGAGCTTTCCTTGAGGTACGTTCTCGCCCCCTCCATCACCGTTCCTGTGCCCAGCAGGGGGCGTGCGGGTTGCCGAGTTGGACTGCCGTGCGAGGTCGGCGGGGAGTGAGAGAGCACCGTCATGGCAGGGGAGGGGACTGGGGTAACCAGGGTTCGAGCTTCATCTCGCGGGCTTGGTATTGGGGTGGCGGTTATTCTTGCCGCTACCTACGTGGCTCCTACCGCTGGCTCAATACGTCTGACGATCCGCGTCGATGTGCTTGTGGCCGGGCCTTGTCGCGATGGGCCTGGTGATTTGGCCACAAGTGGCGTGACCTGCATTGGTGTTCGTCCCGCGGAACTCGACCGCGGTGGGATTGTTGCTGCTGGTCTTGTGGTTGGTGTCAGGGTCGTCCCTGCGGCCGAGCTGGGCCGCGGTGAGGCCGTAGCCGCTGCTGGAGTGGCCGTCACTGGTGTTGGCGGGGTTCTTGTCACCGAGCCAGGTCGGGACGTGCCTGTTGCAGCCGTAGGTAGTGCTGGTGTCCTTGCAGGTGCGGTCCTTGTCGTGGGTCCCTGCCGCGGTAGGGCCGCTGTTCCCCTTGGTGGAGTTGGTGTCCGTGCTAGGCGGTGCCCCGCACCCGTGTTAAGAGCAGAGCAACGTAGCTGCCGCCGGGAGGGTCCACCTCCCCGTGACGAAGGCGCAGACCCCGTGCCTTGATTGCGTGCCATGTCAGATGTTCCGCGGACGAGAGCCCAACTGCGCGTTATCCGTCGAGTGTGTCGGGCACCGGTGAGAGCTGAATCGAAAGTGGAGATGACCGCTCTTGAAAATGGCCGATGTGAGGTAAAGAGCGGGGTGAATGATCGAATGCCGGAACTGGAAATGAGACCGAGGATGCCGGCACCGATTAATATATCCGCTTGGCGCGGCGCAAGCCAGTCCGCCGCGAGCAGAATATCGTATGTGCGGACATCGCAGACCTGGAAGGTTTGTGCCGCATGTACATTCGCCACCTGCATGGGGAGGCCCGCGATTTGTTCGAGCGGCGCGTCAATGTCTCCAGTGGAGATGGAGAAGCGAAGTCCAGTGGGTTGGATGAGGTGCTACATGTGGAGCGAGCGGACCATCCGGAGCGCAATCGTTGTATGAGTGGCGCCGGTGTCCACAATGGCCATGAACTTGCGGCCACGGATCAACACGTAACACCAGCTACGTGGACATCGGGGGGTGCGGGCGGTCCGGGGTAGAGGGCCGCGGGTTCCCAGGTGTGTGATGCACGTACAGTGGCACCGCGTACGCTAGAGTGAGTGAGGATGATGCTGCGGGATAATAGGCGGATGCCAGCCAGGCTACCTCGCGTGCATGAGAGGCGGATGCCATGAGGGGAAAGGGAGGTATTGTGAGTGTCGAGGAGAGCGCGAAGAATTTTTGCAGACTCAGGGGAGTGGAGGAGGAAATCTACCAGAGTGAGGGGATGGCGGTTTTCCAGAAGTGTTGTGGCGGGAGCAGAAGAGTGTGGTTCGCTCAGTGGGGAAGTTTGTGGTGGAGCAGCGGACGTTCTCGAGGCTCGCGGATTTGCATATTGTGAGGGAATATTGGAAGAAATTTCTTCCAACATCCACCCGGGGATGGTAGGATTGTACCTGCGAGCAAGCTGCAGGCCAGATACAGAGATGGCTGGTAGAGTCTCCGCGACGGTCCACTCCGCGGCAGGATCGAGCGCATTCAAGAGCTGCAAAGCAACTTCTTGTTCCTCCTCGTCAAATTCTCTTGCCACTCCCTCCCATTCTGCCTCGTTGGAAGGAGGTGGTATCCCGATTTCTGGAACAGGTCCTTCATCATTTAGGGGTGCCTCCGCTGTTTCTCGCGGTGCCTGGTCTAGGTCTGGCCAGCCAGTGCGCGGAAGTCGGCTCAGGGCATCCGCATTGCGGTTTGCAAATGCAGGCTGGTACTTGATCTTCATGTTGTAACCCTGGAGAAGAAGTGCCCACTTGGCGAGGATGCCCTCATGGTTTTGAGTAGTTAGGAACCACTGCAACGCCTGGTAGTCAGTTAGAACCGTGAATGGCTTGCCACTCTTGATGTAGTCGCGGAAGTGTTGGAGAGCTCAGACGACAGCCAGGCATTTGCCCTTCACCGGAGGGTACTTCCACTCTCCTTTCGTGAGGGCACGACTGGCGTAGGAAATCACCTTCTGTGCGGGTTCCTGCACCGTCTGGGAGAGGATGGCCCCAAGCCCGTCCCGCAACCAGTCGGTGGTGATGGAGAACGGGAGGTTGAAGTCGGGGAACTCGAGCATAGGCGCGGTAACGAGACGGTGCTTGATCTCCTTCCAGCCGTTCGCGCAAGCTGACGTCCATTCAAACGGCATGTCCTGGTGCATCAACTCCTGGAGTGGCTTGCTGATGCGTGCATGGTCACGCACAAATTTCCGGTAGAATGAGACGAATCCCAAGAAGATCTTCACTTGTACTGCGGAAGTGGGCTGGCGCCATTCCTGTACCACCGCGATCTTTTCTGTGTTCGTCTTGATGCCATCCGCGCACATCACGAAGCCCAGAAACTCCATTTCCGCGGCCACGATAGAGCACTTGGCTGCCTTGAGCTTCAGGTTAGCTCTGCCGAGGGCAGCGAAGACGGTGGCCAGGGAAGTGAACAGTACCTCGAAGGTGTGAGCCGAGGCCATGATGTCGTCAATGTAGCAGCTGACATTGGGGATTCCGCGGAGAGTAGAGTCCATGACCCGCTGGAATGTTGCGCTTGCATTGCGGAGTCCAAAGGGTATACGTGTAAATGCATATAGGCCTTTTGGTGTCACAAACACAGTTTTGGCGATGGAGTCCGGGTGCATTGGGACGGCGTGAAAGGCAGCCTTCACATCGAGCTTTGCGAACCATCCGCGATCCTGCTGGCGCTCCTGTGTGTCGACAATCAGAGGCATGTTGGCCTGAGGGTGAGTGTGCACCCTGGAGGGTCCCTAGCAGTGGCTGGTTCACACCACCAACTGTTTTTGGAGAGACTGAAACTATGGAGGCAACTGGTTCCAAGGATGGCAAAATCTGGTCAGAGAGTGAGGCAATAGTTTTATCCTCAATTGGATGGAAATTAACACTTGATCAAGGCTCACAAGCAGTGGCATTTTATAGCCACTGATCTAAGCTTTCCAGAAGACCAAAGCATGCCAGATTTGGAGCTTCCTAGCAGATTCTATGGCTTCTAGAGTGCTCCTTGGTAGGCTGTCCTTTTTCCCACCTAGGAAGGCATCCCTTCCCTCCTCTAGAAGCTCTTGCCCCTTCCTAGATTCCTCAGCTTGCTTCTAGTAGGAGGGAAGGTGTCCAGAAGACAAAGACACCTCTAGATGCCTTGTAGGACAAGTCACCCCTTGTAGAAGGTGTGCCACCTTCCTGGACCCTCACCTGGCCTTCTAGAAACTTAAAGAGGAACTGTAGAGGTTGAGCTAGCTTCTTGGCATCTATTTTCCACCTCCCTTGAGGCAGGGCAGGATTTCATCTTGTGGGACTTGAACCCGGGCCCCTGCCTCTAGAGGTGGACACCATTAACCACTAAGCCACTAAGGCTTGTCTTTTTGGTGGTCCTTTTTGGAGTCACTCCTGCCATGGTGAGGAGCATCATTCCAACAAGGCATGGGGTACGCATCTTCCTCGGTCACGCGGTTGAGATCGCGGAAGTCTACGCAGAATCGCTTGGACCCGTCCGGCTTCCCAACAATGACCAGATTGGCACGCCAGGGGCTGACAATTGGGACAATCACCCCCTGCGCCTTGAGTTCCGCGAGCCCCTCTATGATGATCTTTTCTTGGTTTGGAAGGATGCACCGCACCTTCGGTTTTGTGGGCGCGGAGTCCCCCGTGGAGATGACATGGAAGGCTTCCACGGCCCCCAAGTCAACTGTGGAACCAGCGAAGATGTCCGCGAATGCGTCCAGTAGATCACGGAAGTCCTGCTTCTGGGCGGGCGAAAGTCATGAGTGGAGCATGTGATCCCATCGCGGTGGTGGCAATGGTAGCGTGTCGCGGAGTGGGTAGAATTCCTCTTCTTCTTCGAGTTGATGCCCATCTCCTAGGACTCGTTGTCCCCTCTGCCACAGTCGTAGGAGGTTGGTTTACACTCCGGGCTTGCTTGACTCCTCCACGAGTTCCTACCATTCTCCTGTTGTGACCTGTTCCGCGGCAGGCATGTCAGCCGTGACGGAGGGCAATCTACTTGTATGAGCTTGAGAGTCCTCTGCCGCTGCATCCAGAAGGGAGAAGGATTCGCCACCGGTCACAGGCACCGCTACCCTGTCTCTGATGGTAATGGAGCAAAATACGTCTTCCCCAGAGGCGAAACTGAGTTGCATGATTCAAAGGGAGAAAAGAAGGCTGGCCCGTCGCGGTACCAGGTAATCCATGCCCAGGAGTACGTCATACGTCATGGCCTGGGTGACTTGGACGTTCAACGGTTCATGGAGAGATCCCACGTGTATGGGTAGGCCGTGAACTTCCCCATCTCCATAGTCCATTCCGCCCGCCGAGTTTGTGAAAAGGCGTCGGGTAGGGAGGATGCGGTCTATCCATCCGACCACTAGGAGAACGCGGAACGCCACAGTGGTGTGGGTGGCCCCTGTGTCAACTATGGCCAGGAAATTCCTTCCACATATCCAAACCATGCAGCAGGCGACCTCGTCATCGTTGTCATCCTGACGCGGTGGTTCCAGGGGCTGTAGTACCCATCCCGACTCCTAATCCGCAAGGCTCAGTACGAGTGAAGTGTCAGGTACCGCACGGCGGGTGTTCTCTGTGCCAGCGGTGGGCGCGGTGCAGCTGAGGGAGATGCCCACAGCTTGGAGGCATGGATTGGCTCTAGAGAACTCCTCTTTCAGTCGCGGTGCGATCTCTGGGTGAATGCAGAGGAACTCAAAGCAGTTCACTTGCGCGATGGGAGTGGTGAACAGCCGTTGGATGGGATCGGTGCTTTCCTCCGCGGCCGCTGGGGCTCCAATTGGTGCCGGCGAAGATAGGGCAGGTTGCTTTTCCACTGCGGGTGGTGGTTTTGACTGTCATCGTTTCTCCGGTAGGACAGTACGTTTAGCAACTGCCTCTTGGAAACGTTGCTCCGCGGCTTCTGCCTTGCGCCGCATATCTTCCTGTACTGTGGCGGCCATCTGGAGATCCCATCCGCGCAAGCCTAGTTCTTGGGCCCGTGCAATGAGAGTGGTCTCCGCTGCGGTGGGGGGCAATTCTGTAGTCTCGTCCTCCGCCATTGGCAGCCCCAACTTGACATTGCGGGCTCCGCTTGTGGACTTCGTGGGTGCCTGATGGTTGGGCAGAATGTCCTGCCCTGCTGGGACTATCTGGGTTTGATGATCCGGTGCCTGTCGCCCAGCTTACGTCTGTTGTAGAGGCTGCTGATCCGGCCATGGTTGATTATAACACCGCTGCCACTGCTGCACCATAGGGTCGTGCTGCATAGGATCAGTTCGCGGAACACCTTGTCACTTCCACGGACAGTCTCAAGTGATGTGTTCTAGGCTCTGGCAAGTGTAGCATGCCTTAGGCTTGGGTTTGGAGGCCTGTGCTGCTGGTGCTGGAGCATGAGGATCTTTACCCTTGTGCTGCCGCGTCGACCGCTGCCGTGTGGAAATGGCTGTGGAGTCCTGCAACGCATCCTGTAGTGACTGGTAGCGTTCAAGGATCATCAAACTGCTGATCTCATCAGGGAGTGCGCGTATGAGATTTTGCAGAAGGACCCACAGAGGCAGTCCTTCCCCTTGAGGATTCTTCGCGATTGATGCCCAAGTGAGGAACTGATCCAAGAACCTTTGGATGTCGGTGTCTTTCCGCATCACCTCCTTCTCAATTTTGCGGAGTGCTTATTCCTTGGTTAGCCGCTTGAACCGCTCAATCAGCGCGTTGCCAAAATCCTCAAAGGAGTTGAACGGTGCTCCTGCATTGTACAAGTCCTCTGCCGCGCCCTGAAGATGGAGCTCCGCGGTGGCCAGGCAAAGGTCTGGTGGGATCCGTCCTATACTTGCATGTATCGTGATATGCTTTAGCCATGTCCATGGGTCCTCTTCAGGGGTCCCCTTGAAGATCTCCAGCCGCGGAGTGTTAGCTGGCTGTGCGCGTACGTATTGCAGCTGGGCTACAGTATTTCGGTTGGCCATAGATGTCACCGCGGGGAATGGGTATGAGACAGGAAAGGGGGGGTTGGGGTGCGAGGCTGTGACCGCCAAGTAACTCACATGACTAGTTTGCGGCTGCCCCTGGGGTGCAGGTGTAGGGTTGCTCATTTGGGCTGTCGCCGGAAGAGCATAGTAATGAGTCGCAGGGGTGGCCTGCATCGCGTAGGATGCGGAGTAGAAGGTATTCCCAAGGGGCGGTGCCTGTGGGTACGGGGCGGCGGGGGCCGTAGGTCCTGGCAACCAGTAGCTCTGAGGTAGAAGGTGTGATACCGCAGAGTGGTAGAGCGGAGTGGCGGTAGATACCGCAGGGGCCATGGTGGTTGCTGGATTCGGCGGGAGAGTAGGGTAGGTGGAGTGGGGTGCCGTCGTTTGCACCTGGCTGGTATGTAGTGCTGGATGGACCGCAATCCCAACTGGCGCGGTACCGATCGATTGTTGGCCATAGACTAGATGTCCAACCGCCACAGGCATTAGTTGCGACGTCATGTGGGCCGATGGTTGCTGTGACGGTATCTGCTGCATGGGTATCTGCGGTGGCATTCCTGCCGCGGAGGGCGTGGTCCAGGTGCCCATCATCACCCAGCCTGGTGGGGCTGTGGCAGAGGAGGTTGTTGCGGGCCCCGTGTTTGGCAGAGTCCCATACAAAGTTGGGTTGGGCTGTGGCTGGGACCTTGTGAGTGACTGCTGCGTTGCGTGGGATTGCTGTAAAATCAGGGGGGGTTGGTGCATCATGCCCCCTCTCGGTTCCCCCTGCGGTGTTCCTTACCATCCAGCGAATTGTGGATTGTGGCTCACCGTTGCTCTCACGCTTGGTGTTACTGGGATCTCTGCGACTGTCAACCGTAGATTCACCTGTAGGGATACTCCTTCCATCGCGTCGGATAGTCCAACCCCGGCTGTCTGACCCCCTTCCGCGTGTCCTGCTGTGGGTGGGGGGTGCTGTTGCCTCATCTCCGGCATTACAGGTGACCCACCTGGTTATTCGGTGCATACCACCTATAGAGGCTGTCTCATCCCTCTTTCTCCCTTTGCCGAAGGTGAGCATTCCACTGGCGTGGATCCCAGCTGTGCCTGATAGCGGTGACCCACCCCGAAGGTGAGCTCCCTGGAGACAAGCGGAGGCGAGGAGGTTTCCATCTTTGCCAGGGGCGCGGATGGCAGGTGGTCCTCTGCTGCTGCCCATGACTGCTGCATTCCGCCGCGTCGCTGATAAACTGATCCTTGGTATGCCAATGATCTCTCAGTCTCAGAGAGTCCATCTGTTGGCGGTGTCACATCAGAAAACCACCTGTGCTCCATAGAGTCGTTGGCCTGGAGCTGGTGGCTTCCGCACACATCTTGGCTGTGTACACTTTCCACCTCCACGTGGTCCTACAGCGCATTCATGATACGCCGCCAGTGTAGCTGTTCCAGCCACTCGGTGACTCTTCGGTGCTGTCCCGATGAGTTCGCACCTGGTGATGAACTGACAGGCGTGCAAGAGGGTGTAGGCGAGGTCTCCCTACTGCTTGCCTCTGTGGCAGCACGCCGCGGCAAGAAGTGGCGTACGAAAGCTTGTTGTGAATGCTGCTGGTGCCGCCTTCGCGTATCCTGATGCACGAAGCTGACTGCCGACATGTATGACTGAATCTGAAGGTCGCGTGCAGTTTTGCTAGCAAAGAGCAAGGAATTCTCCACGCTCACCGCACCATGACACTGATACCCCCAATTTTCTGCGCACAATGTTACTTCCGCGATTACTAATTCCCCGTTTGCCCTGCTCCACGATTTTTCTGCTCCGCGACTCTGCTGCTCACTTCTCCGCTACCTCATCTGGACTTCCGCGGATGCTTTGCACCTTCTAGGTCCCAGTCGTAGGCAGTGCTCCGCGGCTCCCTCCTTGCCAGCACGAGAGTCCGCAACCTCATGGCCTCTGACTCATTTGCCCACAAAACCCCGTTTCGCGGTCTTGTGCAAGGTCGTGGAGTCGCCAACAGCACTCCTTGCCCGACTTGTGCTTCCTGGTGATGACAGCACTCAGCGGCATCTTGGGTTACTCTCAGGAAGGGTGGATTGAGCAGTAGGTTCCACGCGCACCTAGAAGATATGAATTTGTCTTCCGCGGAACAACTCCGCGGAGAGCTCGGTTGCAAGTTCCTCAACTAGTGCGGATCTCAGAGGGTGGAGCGTGGGTGTGAACCAAAACCAGCACTCGCACGGATTGATGAGACAGAGGGACTCTTGAGCTCATGAGCGGGAGATAGACTTGCATTAATTCAAGTCACAAGAGATCGGACAAAAGGGGAGGCCAGTTCGGTCATCGGCCAGATTGCACTAATCCCTCCGCTACACTACTACTTTACATCCGTCAAAACCAGCTCTCTAATACACCTCCCATCACTCCTTCCCTTATTTCGGACTCCGCGCGGCGCGCTAAACGCACAGAGGGTCTCGTCCTTGACACACACACACACACTCTTCACTACCATATTTCCTTGTTCTGCCACTACATCATTCTCTAGTCTGCGGCTTGGACGCTCGCGGTCTTGTGTTCTTCCTTGAATCTTCGTCTTCGCGCGGTGCGTCCTCCCGGTCCTCCTGCTTGATTATCGCTGCCCATCTTGAGCTCTCATTGGTCAAGCTTCCCTCTGACGTCTGGTCCTGCCATCGTGCATCTCTGCACGTCCGCCGCTTCAGCTTCCTTGCGGCTCGACCCATGTTCCCTTCTTACCGCGGATTCTCATCCTACTCTTCCTCCCTTTCCTGTTCTTCCGCGGCCATTTTTGTCTCCTGGCAGCAACTTTTCCCGCCTCTTCTCCCGATTGCTTCTAGATTTTGCGCCACCCCACGCTCTGTCGCAATTCTATCGCGGGAGCCAGCATGCCTTGCGCGTCCTCCGACATTCCGCGGTTCCCCTGTTATCCTCCTCCGCGGATCACTGGCCGCGG
The DNA here is from genome assembly GCA_023375785.1 of Penium margaritaceum. NCBI lineage: Eukaryota > Viridiplantae > Streptophyta > Zygnematophyceae > Desmidiales > Peniaceae > Penium > Penium margaritaceum. The sequence continues at coordinate 92,299 of SZWC01002359.1, read as the reverse complement.
AAGCTTCGTTCCGCGGATCTGTGGTTGGCGGTGATCTCTCCTCCGCGGATCCATCTTTTCCTCAGCGGAGGTGCGGTGGATCCTCGCCTGACAACATGGCGTGGCAACCATGACAATGACACACCAAAGTATGCATATGTCACTAACCATGAACAAAAGAATTTCACTGTGTGTGGTCAATGTTGAAAACTCATAGCATGAGTCACAAATGGTCAGAGGGGGAAACAATGGGCTGGGAATACTAGTTATCAGCTAGCAAGTACAAAGATGTTCAACAAGTAGTGGCACTGTGTAGCAAGCGTGTCCAGTGACCAACCAAAGGATGCATATGTCACTGACTATGACCAAAAATGTCCACTATATGTGATCAACATTGACAACTCATCACGCGAGTCACAAATGGTTAGAGGGAGAGACAATGGGTTGGGAACCCTATGTATTGACTAGAAAGGAAAAGGAACTTCAATATACAGTGGCACGGTGTGGCTACTATTCACACCAAACAACCAAACTAGGCATATGTCACTGACCATGACCGAAGACTTTCAATAGGGGTCATCAATGTTCGCCACCCATAACACGAGTCACAAACGGTCAGATAGGGAAACAATGGTCTGAGAAAATCCGTTTCCACCTAGCAAGTACTACGAACTTCAATCAGTAGTAGCACAGTGTGGCTACCATGCACAATGACTGACCAAAGTAGGCATATGTACTGCCTTTGACGAAAGAAATCCGCTGTGTGTAGTCAACGTTGACAACTCATAATACGAGTCACAATTGGTCAGTTGGGGAAACAATGGTTTGGGAACACCAGGTATCAACAAGCAATGACAAGGACCTCCAATACGTAGTGGCACAGTATGGCTACCATGTACAATGACCAACCAAACTAGGCATGTGTCACTAAAAATGACCAAAGAACGTCACTTTGTGTGGTCAACTTTGACAACTCATGACACGAGTCACAAATGGTCAGAGTGGGAAACAATGGTTTGTGGATACTAGTTATTGACTAGCAAGTACAAGGACCTTCAATATGTAGTGGAACTGTGGGGCTACCATGCACAATGACCAAGCAAAGCATGCATGTGTCACTGACTACGACGAAAGAATTCCACTATGTGTGGTCGACACTGAAAACTCATAGAAGGAGTCACAAATGCTCAGAGGGGGGCACAATAGTNGAACACCAGGTATCAACAAGCAAGCACAAGGACCTCCAATACGTAGTGGCACGGTATGGCTACCATGTACAATGACCAACCAAACTAGGCATGTGTCACTGAAAATGACCAAAGAATGTCACTATGTGTGGTCAACTTTGACAACTTATAACACGAGTCACAAATGGTCAGAGTGGGAAACAATGGTTTGTGGATACTAGTTATTGACTAGCAAGTACAAGGACCTTCAATATGTAGTGGAACTGTGGGGCTACCATGCACAATGACCAAGCAAAGCATGCATGTGTCACTGACTACGACGAAAGAATTCCACTATGTGTGGTCGACACTGAAAACTCATAGAAGGAGTCACAAATGCTCAGAGGGGGGCACAATAGTTTGGAAATACTATATATTAACTAGCTAGTACAAAGATCCGCTATAGGTATTGGCACGGCGTGGATGCCAAGCATGATGACCACCCAAAGTAGGCGTGTGTCACAAACCACAACCAAAGAATGTCACTATGTGTGGTAGACTTTGACAATTCATACCACGAGTCACAAGTGGTCAGAGTGGGAAACAATGGTTTCTAAATACTAGTTATCAACTAGCAGGTACAAAGACCTTCAATATGTGGTGGCACAGTGCGACTACAATGCACAGTGACCAACCAAAGTATGCATATGTCACTGACCATGACCAACCAGTTTAACTTCATGTGGTCAACGCTGACAACGCACAACACAAGTCACAGACAATAAGAGGGGGATAACAATAGTTTGTGAATACTAGCTATCAACTGGAAAGCACAAAGATTTTCAATACGTAGTAACACGGCGTGACAACCATATAAAGTGACAAACCAAAGCATGCATATGTCACTAACCATAAACAAAAGAATTTCACTCTGTGTGGTCAATGATGAAAACTCATAACACGAGTCACAAATGGTCATAGTGGGAAACAATGGGCTGGGAATACCAGTTATCAGCTAGCAAGTACAAAGATGTTCAACAAGTAGTGGCACGGTGTGGTTAGCGTGTCCAGTGACCAACCAAAGGATGCATATGTCACTAACTATGACCGATAATGTCCACTATATGTGGTCAACATTGACAACTCATGACGCGAGTCACAAATGGTCAGAGGGAGAGACAATGGGTTGGGAACCCTATGTATCGCCTAGAAAGAAAAAGAACTTCGATATGCAGTGGCACGGTGTGGCTACTATGTACACCAAACAACCAAACTAGGCATATGTCACTGACCATGACCAAAGAATTTCAATTGGGGTCATCAATTTTCGCCACACATAACACGAGTCACAATCGGTCAGAAAGGGAAACAATGGTCTGGGAATATCAGTTTCCACATAGCAAGTACTACGCACTTCAATCAGTAGTAGCACGGTGTGGCTACCATGCACAATGACTGACCAAAGTAGGCATATGTACTGCCTTTGACAAAAGAATTCCGCTGTGTGTGGTCAACGTTGACAACTCTTAATACGAGTCACAATTGGCCAGTTGGGGAAACAATGGTTTGGGAACACCAGGTATCAACAAGCAAGCACAAGGACCTCCAATACGCAGTGGCACGGTATAACTACCATGTACAATGACCAACCAAACTAGGACTGAGTCACTGAAAATGACCAAAGAATGTCACTATGTGTGGTCAACTTTGACAACTCATAACACAAGCCATAAATGTTCAGAGTGGGAAACAAGGGGTTGTAAATACTAGTTATAGACTAGCAAGTACAAATACCTTCAATATGTAGTGGAACAGTGGGGCTACCATGCACAATGACCAACCAAAGCATGCATGTGTCAGTGAGTACAACGAGAGAATTCCACTATGTGTGGTCAACACTGACAACTCATATAATGAATCACAAATGATCAGAGGGGGACACAATAGTTTGGAAATACTAGATATCAACTAGTTAGTACAATTATCTGCTATAGGTAGTGGCACGGCGTGGATACCAAGCACGATGACCACCCAAAGTAGGCATGTGTCACAGCCGATGACCAAAGAATGTCACTATGTGTGGTAGACTTTGACAACTCATACCACAAGTCACAAATGGTCGGAGTGGGAAACAATGGTTTGTGGATACTAGTGATCCACTAGCAAGTACAAGGACCTTTAACATGTAGTGGCACAGTGTGGCTACCATACACAGTGACCAACCAAAGTATGCTTATGTCACTGACCATGACCAAGCAGTTTCACTGCATGTGGTCAACATTGACAACTCACAACACGAGTCACAGACAGTAAGAGGGGATTAACAATGGTTTGGGAACACTAGCTATCAACTGGAATGCACAAAGACCTTCAATACATAGTGACATGACGTGGCAACCATGTACAGTGACAAACCAAAGTAGGCATATGTCACTAACCATGAACTAACCATGAACCATGAAGAATTTCACTGAGTGTGGTCAAGGTTTAAAACTCATAACACGAGTCACAAATGGTAAGAGGGGGAAACAATGGATTGGGAATACTAGTTATCAACTAGCATGTACAAAGATGTTCAACAAGTAGTGGCACGGTGTGGCTATCCTGTCCAGTGACCAACCAAATGATGCATATGTCATTGACTATGACCGAAAATGTCCACTATATGTGGTCAACATTTACAACTCATGACGCGAGTCACAAATGGTCAGAGGGAGAGACAATGGGTTGGGAATCCTATGTTTTGACTAGAAAGGAAAACGAACTTCAATATCCAGTGGCACGGTGTGGCTTCTATGCACACCAAACAACCAAACTAGGCATATGTCACTGACCATGACTTTAGAATTTCAGTAGGGGTCATCAATGTTCGCCACCCGTACACGAGTCACAAACGGTCAGAGAGGGAAACAATGGTCTGGGAATATCAGTTTCCACCTAGCAAGTACTACAGACTTCAATCAGTAGTAGCACGGTGTGGCTACCATGCACAATGACTGACCAAAGTAGGCATATGTACTGCCTTTGACAAAAGAAATCCGCTGTGTGTGGTCAACGTTGACAACTCATAAAACGAGTCACAATTGGTCAGTTGGGGAAATGCTGGTTTGGGAACACCAGGTATCAACAAGCAAGCACAAGGACCTCCAATACGTAGTGGCACGGTATGGCTACCATGTACAATGACCAACCAAACTGGGAATGAGTCACTGAAAATGACCAAAGAATGTCACTATGTGTTGTCAACTTTGACTACTCATGACACGAGTCACAAATGGTCAGAGTGGGAAACAATGGTTTCTGGATACTAGTTATCAAAAAGCAAGTACAAAGGCCTTCAATATGTAGTGGAACTGTGGGGCTACCATGCACAATGACCAAGCAAAGCATGCATGTGTCACTGAGTACGACGAGAGAATTCCACTATGTGTGGTCAACACTGACAACTCATAGAACGATTCACAAATTCTCAGAGGGGGACACAATAGTTTGGAAA
>SZWC01002359.1:20343-30929 GCA_023375785.1 Penium margaritaceum | reverse complement strand
GTGTGGCTACCATGCACAGTGACCAACCAAAGTATGCATATGTCACTGACCATGACCAACCAGTTTCACTTCATGTGGTCAACGTTGACAACTCACAACACGAGTCACGGACAGTAAGAGGGGGATAACAATGGTTTGGGAACACTAGCTATCAGCTGGAAAGCACAAAGACCTTCAATACGTAGTGACATGGTGTGGCAACCATGTACAGTGACAAACCAAAGTAGGCATATGTCACTAACCATGAATAAAATAATTTCACTGTGTGTGGTCAATGTTGAAAACTCATAACACGAGTCACAAATGGTCAGAGGGGGAAACAATGGGCTGCGAATACTAGTTATCAACTAGAAAGTACAAAGATGTTCAACAAGTAGTGGCACGGTGTGGCTATCGTGTCCAGTGACCAACCAAAGGATGCATATGTCACTGACTATGACCGAAAATGTCCACTATATGTGGTCAACATTGACAACTCATGACGCAAGTCACAAATGGTCAGAGGGAGGGACAATGGGTTGGGAACCCTTTGTATTGACCAGAAAGGAAAAGGAACTTCAATATGCAGTGGCACGGTGTGGCTACTATGCACACCAAACAACCAAACTATGCATATGTCACTGACCATGACCGAAGAATTTCAATAGGGGTCATCAATGTTCGCCACCCATAACACGAGTCACAAACGGTCAGAGAGGGAAACATTGGTCTGGGAGTATCAGTTTCCACCTAGCAAGTACTACAAACTTTAATCAGTAGTAGCACGGTGTGGCTACCATGCACAATGACTGACCAAAGTAGGCATATTAACTGCCTTTGACGAAAGAAATCCGCTGTGTGTGATCAACGTTGGTAGCTCATAATACGAGTCATAACTGGTCAGTTGGGGAAATAATGGTTTGGGAACACCAGGCATCATCAAGCAACCACAAGGACCTCCAAAAAGTAGTGGCACGGTATGGCTACCATGTACAATGACCAACCAAACTAGGCATGAGTCACTGAAAATGAGCAAAGAATGTCACTATGTGTGGTCAACTTTGACAACTTGTAACACGAGCCAAAAATGTTCAGAGTGCAAAACAATGGGATGTGAATACTAGTTATAAACTAGCAAGTACAGAGACCTTCAATATCTAGTGGAACTGTGGGGCTACCATGCAATGACCAAGCAAAGCATGCATGTGTCACTGACTATGACGAAAGAATTCCACTATGTGTGGTCGACAATGACAGCTCATAGCACGAGTCACAAATTCTCAGAACGGGGAAAGAGTAATTTGGAAATAATAGACATCGAATAGCTAGTACAAAGATCTGCTATAGGTAGTGGCACGGTGTGGATACCAAGCACGATGACCACCCAAAGTGGGCGTGTGTCACAGCCCATGACCAGAGAATGTCACTATGTGTGGTAGACTTTGACAACTCATACCATGAGTCACAAATGATCAGAGTGGGAAACAATGGTTTGTGGATACTAGTTATCTACTAGCAAGTACAAAGACCTTCAATATGTGGTGGCACGGTGTGGCTACCATGCACAGTGACCAACCAAAGTATGCATACGTCACTGACCATGACCAACCAGTTTCACTTCATGTGGTCAACGTTGACAACTCACAACACGAGTCACGGACAGTAAGAGGGGGATAACAATGGTTTGGGAACACTAGCTATCAACTGGAAAGCACAAAGACCTTCAATACGTAGTGACATGGTGTGGCAACCATGTACAGTGACAAACCAAAGTATGCATACGTCACTGACCATGACCAACCAGTTTCACTTCATGTGGTCAACGTTGACAACTCACAACACGAGTCACGGACAGTAAGAGGGGGATAACAATGGTTTGGGAACACTAGCTATCAACTGGAAAGCACAAAGACCTTCAATACGTAGTGACATGGTGTGGCAACCATGTACAGTGACAAACCAAAGTAGGCATATGGCACTAACCATGAACAAAAGAATTTCACTGTGTGTGGTCAATGTTGAAAACTCATAACACGAGTCACAAATGGTCAGAGGGGGAAACAATGGGCTGGGAATACTAGTTATCAACTAGCAAGTTCAAAGATGTTCAAGAAGTAGTGGCACGGTGTGGCTATCATGTCCAGTGACCAACCAAAGGGTGCATATGTCACTGACTGTGAACAAAACTGTCCACTATATGTGGTCAAAATTGACAACTCATCACGCGAGTCACAAATGCTCAGAGGGAGATACAATGGGTTGGGAACCCTATGCATTGACTAGAAATGAAAAAGAACTTCAATATGCAGTGGCAAGGCGTGGCTACTATGCACACCATACAACCAAACTAGGCATATAACACTGACCATGACCGAAGAATTTCAACAGGGGTCATCAATGTTCGCCACCCATAACATGAGTCACAAACGGTGAGAGAGGGAAAAAATGGTCTGGAAACATCCGTGTCCACCTAGCAAGTACTACAAACTTCAATCAGTACTAACAGTGTGGCTACAATGCACAATGACTGACCAAAGTAGGCATATGTACTGCCTTTGACGAAAGAAATCCGCTGTTTGTGGTCAACGTTGACAACTCATAATACGAGTCACTATTGGTCAGTTGGGGAAACAATGGTTTAGGAACACCAGGTATCAACAAGCAAGCACAAGGACCTCCAGTACGTAGTGGCACGGTATGGCTACCATGTACAATGACCAACCAAATTAGGAATGAGTCACTGAAAAGGACCAAAGAATGTCACTATGTGAGCTCAACTTTGACAACTCATAACACGAGCCAAAAATGTTCAGAGTGGGAAACAAGGGGTTGTAAATACTAGGTATAGACTAGCAAGTACAAGGACCTTCAATATGTAGTGGAACTGTAAGGCTACTATGCACAATGACCAACCAAAGCATGCATGTGTCACTGATTACGACAAAATAATTCCACTATGTGTGTTCAACACTGACAACTCATACAACGAATCACAAATGCTGAGAGGGGGGATCAATAGTTTGGAAAAAATAGACATCAACTAGCTAGTAGAAAGATCTGCTATAGGTAGTTGCACGGCCTGGATACCAAGCACAATGACCACCCAAAGCAAGCGTGTGTCACAGCCCACGACCAAAGAATGTCACTATGTGTGGTAGACTTTGACAACTCATACCACGAGTCACAAATGGTCAGAGTGGGAAACAATGGTTTGTGGATACTAGTTATCAACGAGCAAGTACAAAGACCTTCAATATGTGGTGGCACGGTGTGGCTACCATGCGCAGTGACCAACCAAAGTATGCACATGTCACTGACCATGACCAACAAGTTTTACTTCATGTGGTCAACATTGATAACTCATAACACAAGTCATGGACAGTAAGAGGGGGATATCAATGGTTTGGGAACACTAGCTGTCAACTGGAAAGCACAAAGACCTTCAATACGTAGTGACATGGCGTGGCAACCATGTACAGTGACAAACCAAAGTATGCATATGTCACTAACCATGAATAAAAGAATTTCACTGTGTGTGGTCAATGTTGAAAACTCATAACACGAGTCACAACTGGTCATAGGGGGAAACAATGGGCTGGGAATACTAGTTATCAACTAGCAAGTACAAAGATGTTCAACAAAAAGTGGCACGGTGTGGCTAGCGTGTCCAGTGACCAACAAAAGCATGCCTATGTCACTAACTATGACCAAAAAAGTCCACTATATGTGGTCAACATTGACAACTCATCACGCGAGTCACAAATCGTCAGAGGGAGAGACAATGGATTGGGAACCCTATGTATCGACTAGAAAGGAAAAAGAACTTCGATATGCAGTGGCACGGTGTGGCTACTTTGCACACCGAACAACCCAACTAGGCATATGTCACTGACCATGACTGAAGAATTTCAATACGGGTCATCAATGTTTGCCACCCATAACACGAGTCACAAACGGTCAGATAGGGAAGCAATGGTCTAGGAATATCAGTTTCCACCTCGCAAGTACTACGAACTTCAATCAGTAGTAGCACGGTGTGGCTACCATGCACAATGACGGACCAAAGGAGGCATATGTATTGCCTTTGACGAGAGAAATCCGCTCTGTGTGGTCAACGTTGACAACTCATAATACGCGTCACAACTGGTCAGTTGGGGGAACAATAGTTTGAAAACACCAGGCATCAACAAGCAAGCACAAGGACCTCCAATACCTTGTGGCACGGTATGGCTACCATGTACAATGACCAACCAAACGAGGCATGAGTCACTGAAAATGACCAAAGAATGTCACTGTGTGCGGTGAACTTTGACAACCTATAACACGAGGCAAAAATGTTCAGAGTGGGAATCAATGGTTTGTGGATACTAGTTATCGACTAGCAAGTACAAAGACCTCCAATATGTAGTGGAACTGTGGGGCTACCATTTACAATGACCAAGCAAAGCATGCATGTGTCAGTGAGTACGATGAGAGAATTCCACTATGTGTGGTCAACACTGACAACTCATAGAACGAATGACAAATGCTCAGAGGGGGACACAATAGTTTTGAAATACTAGATATCAACTAGCTAGTACAAATATCTGCTATAGGTAGTGGCACGGCGTGGATACCAAGCACAATGACCACCAAAAGTAGGCATGTGTTGCAGCCGATGACCAAAGAATGTCACTATGTGTGGTAGACTTTGACAACTCATACCACGAGTCGCAAATGGTCAGAGTGGGAAACATTGGTTTGTGGATACTAGTGATCCACTAGCAAGTACAAGGACCTTCAATATGTAGTGGCACAGTGTGGCTACCATGCAAAGTGACCAACCAAAGTATGCATATGTCACTGACCATGACCAACAAATTTCACTTCATGTGTTCAAAGTTAACAACTCACAACACGAGTAGCGTATAGTCAAATTTCCTTCTTCTGTGTAGACAGTTGCACTCTGTGTAGTCGAAATTTCCTTCTTATGGCTGGTCAATCCGAGCAACGGTTGGGACGATACTCACGCTCGAAGCTGCAACATCTGAAATTCCATTCGTGTCAGATGTTTATGATCAAAACAACTTTGTTCTTGTTCATTGTTTTGAAAATTACCCTCTAACATTACACTCCCTTGTTTTATGTCCTCTACCAATATGATCTCCTACAACATCATTTGGACATCATGTGAGCACCATGTGAGTTGACTTAGTGCTTATAGAGTTATACTCTAGAGCGGTAGGTCCTGTGTTCGAATCCTCATACACGCGATATAGGATAGGCGCGCGACCTGGGGGGGAGGGGCCATGTTGTGATACCTCAGTTTTACCTTCGAGCCTAGGCCGTGGGGGGGTAGGGGGGATGTCCTAATGCGGTCGCAAATCTGTCCTCCAGGTCGTCCACGGAACATCCCTCTGGGGGGATGGGAGGGACTATTCCAATGAGGGCACCTACGCGCAACAAATAAACAAAAACCGACCTGGTGTCCAAGGGATAAACCTTTTTATAGTTAATGAATGGCATGTACAAAGACCTTTAATATGTAGTGGAACTGTGGGACTACCATGCACAATGACCAACCAAAGCATGCACGTGTCACTGAGTACGACGATAGAATTCCACTATGTGTGGTCAACGTTGACAACTCATAGCACGAGTCACACATGCTCAGAAGGGGGAAACAATAGGCTGGACGTAATAGACATCAACTTGCTAGTACAAAGATCTGCTATAGGTAGTGGCACGGTGTGGATACCAAGCACGATGACCACCCAAAGTAGGCGTGTGTCACAACCCACGACCAAAGAATGTCAATGTGTGTGGTAGACTTTGACAGCTCATACCACGAGTCACAAATGGTCAGAGTGCGAAACAATGATTTCTGAATACTAGTTTTCGACTAGCAAGTACAAAGACCTTCAATATGTGGTGGCACAGTGTGGCTACCATGCACAGTGACCAACCAAAGTATGCATATGTCACTGACCATGGCCAACCAGTTTCACATCATGTGGTCAACGTTGACAACTCACAACACGAGTGACGGACAGTAAGAGGGGGATAACAATGGTTTGGGAACACTAGCTATCAACTGGAAAGCACAAAGACCTTCAATACGTAGTGACAAGGCCTGGCAACCATGTACAGTGACAAACCAAAGTAGGCATACGTCACTAACCATGAACAAAAGAATTTCACAGTGTGTAGTCAATGTCAAAAACTCATAACACAATTCCCAAATGGTCAGAGGGGGAAACAAAGGGCTGGGACTACTAGTTATCAAATAGCAAGTACAAAGATGTTCAACAAGTAGTAGCACTGTGTGGCTAGCGTGTCCAGTGACCAACCAAAGGATGCATATGTCACTGAGTATGACAAAAAAAAGTCCACTATATGTGGTCAACATTGACAACTCATCACGCGCGTCACAAGTGGTCAGAGGGAGAGACAATGGGTTGGGAACCCTATATATCAACTAGAAAGGAAAGAACTTCGATATGCAGTGGCACGGTGTGGCTACTATGCACACCAAACAACCAAACTAGGCATATGTCACTGACCATGACCGAAGAATTTCCATAGGGGTCATCAATATTTGCCACCCATAACACGAGTCACAAACGGTCAGAGAGGGAAACAATGGTCTGGGAATATCCGTTTCCATCTAGCAAGTACTACGAACTTCAATCAATAGTAGCACGGTGTGGCTACCATGCACAATGACTGACCAAAGTAGGCATATGTACTGCCTTTGACGAAAGAAATCCGCTGTGTGTGGTTAACAATGACAACTCACAATGGGAGTCACAATTGGTCAGTTGGGGAAACAATGGTTCGGGAACACCAGGTGTGAACAAGCAAGCACAAGGACCTCCAATACGTAGTGGCACGGTATTGCTACCATGTATAATGACCAACCAAACTAGGCATGTGTCACTGAAAATGACCAAAGAATGTGACTATGTGTGGTCAACTTCGACAACTTATAACACGAGTCACAAATGGTCAGAGTGGGAAACAATGGTTTGTGGATACTAGTTATTGACTAGCAAGTACAAAGACCTTCAATATGTGGTGGCAGGGTGTGGCTACCATGCACAGTGACCAACCAAAGTATGCATATCTCACTGACCATGACCAACCAGTTTCACTTCATGTGGTCAACCTTGACAACTCACAACACGATTCACGGACAGTAAGAAGGGGATAACAATGGTGTGGGAACACTAGCTATCAACTGGAAAGCAAAAGACCTTCAATACGTAGTGACATGGCGTGGCAACCATGTACATTGACAAACCAAAGTAGGCATATGTCACTAACCATGAACAAAAACATTTCACTGTGTGTGGTCAATGTTGAAAACTCATAACACGAGTCACAAATGGTCAGAGGGGGAAACAATGGGCTGGGAATACTACTTATCAACTAGCAAGTACAAAGATGTTCAACAAGTAGTGGTATGGTATGGCTATCGTGTCCACTGACCAACCAAAGGATGCATATGTCACTGACTATGACCGAAAATGTCCACTATATGTGGTCAACATTGACAACTCATGACGCGAGTCACAAATGGTCAGAGGGAGAGACAATGGGTTAGGATCCCTTTGTATTGACTAGAACGGAAAAAGCACTTCAATATGCAGTGGCACGGTGTGGCTACTATGCACACCAAAGAACCAAACTAGGCATATGTCACTGACCATGACTAAAGAATTTCAATAGGGGTCATCAATGTTCGCCATCCATAACACGAGTCACAAACGGTCAGAGAGGGAAAAAATGGTCTGGTAGTATTAGTTTCCACCTAGCAATTACTACGAACTTCAATCAGAAGTAGCACGCTGTGGCTACCATGCACAATGACTGACCAAAGTAGGCATATGTACTGCCTTTGACGAAAGAAATCCGCTGTGTGTGGTCAACGTTGACAACTCATAATACGAGTCACAGTTGGTCAGTTGGAGAAACAATGGTTTGGGAACACCAGGTATCAACAAGCAAGCACAAGGACGTCCAATACGTAGTGGCACGGTATGGCTACCATGTACAATGACCAACCAAACTAGGCATGTGTCACTGAAAATGACCAAAGAATGTCACTATGTGTTGTCGACTTTGACAACTTATAACACGAATCACAAATGGTCAGAGTGGGAAACAATGGTTTGTGGATACTAGTTATTGACTAGCAAGTACAAAGACCTTCAATATGTAGTGGAACTGTGGGGCTACCATGCACAATAACCAAGCAAAGCATGCATGTAACAGTGAGTACGACGAGAGAATTCGAGTATGTGTGGTCAACACTGACAACTCATAGAACGAATCACAAATGCTCAGAGGGGGACACAATTGTTTGGAAACACTAGATATCAACTAGTTTGTACAATTATCTGCTATAGGTAGTGGCACGGTGTGGATACCAAGCCCGATGACCAACCAAAGAAGGCGTGTGTCACAGCCCATGACCAAAGAAAGTCACGATGTGTGGTAGGCTTTGACAACTCATACCACGAGTCACAAATGGTCAGAGTGGGGTACAATGGCTTGTGGATACTAGTTATCGACTAGCAAGTACAAAAATCTTCAATATGTGGTGGCACGGGGTGGCTTCCATGCACAGTGACCAACCAAAGTATGGATATGTCACTGACCATGATCAACCAGTTTCACTTCATGTGGTCAACGTTGACAACTCACAACTCGAGTCACGGACAGTAAGAGGGGGATAACAATGGTTTGGGAACAGTAGCTATCAACTGGAAAGCACAAAGACCTTCAATACGTAGTGACATGGCGTGGCAACCATGTACAATGACAAACCAAAGTAGGCATATGTCACCAACCATGAACAAAAGAATTTCACTGTGTGTGGTCAATTATGAAAACTCATAACACGAGTCACAAATGGTCATAGGGGGAAACAATGGGCTGGGAATACTAGTTCTCAACTAGCAAGTACAAAGATGTTCAACAAGTAGTGGCACGGTGTGGGTAGAGTGTCCAGTGACCAACCAAAGGATGCATATGTCACTGACTGTGACCGAAAATGTCCACTATATGTGGTCAACATTGACTCCTCATGACGCGAGTCACAAATGGTCAGAGGGAGAGACAATGGGTTGAGAACCCTATGTATTGACTAGAAAGGAAAAAGAACTTCAATATGCAGTGGCACAGTGTGGCTTCTAACCACACCAAACAACCAAACCAGGCATATGTCACTGACCATGACCGAAGAATTTCAATAGGCGTCATCAATGTTCGCCACCCATAACACAAGTCACAAACGGTCAGAGAGGGAAACAATGGTCTGGTTGTATCAGTTTCCACCTAGCAAGTACTACAAACTTCAATCAGTAGTAGCACGGTGTGGCTACCATGCACAGTGACTGACCAGAGTAGGCATATGTACTGCCTTTGATGAAGGAAATCCACTGTGTGTGGTCAACGTTGACAACTCATAATACGAGTCACGGTTGGTCAGTTGGGCAAACAATGGGTTGGGAACACCAGGTATCAACAAGCAAGCACAAGGACCTCCAATACGTAGTGGCACGGTATGGCTACCATGTACAATGACCAACCAAACTAGGCATGTGTCACTGAAAATGACCAAAGAATGTCACTATGTGTGGTCAACTTTGACAGCTTATAACACGAGTCACAACTGGTCAGAGTGGGAAACAATGGTTTGCGGATACTAGTTATCGACTAGCAAGTACAAATACCTTCAATATGTAGTGGAACTGTGGGGCTTGCATGCACAATGACCAAGCAAAGCATGCATGTGTCAGTGAGTACAACGAGAGAATTTCACTATGTGTGGTCAACACTGACAACTCATAGAACGAATCACAAATGCTCAGAGGGGGAAACAATAGGTTGGAAATACTAGATATCAACTAGCTAGTACAAAGATCTGCTATAGGTAGTGGCACGGTTTGGATAACAAGCAGGATGACCACCCAAAGAGGGCCTTTGTCACAGCCGATGACCAAAGAATGTCACTATGTGTGGTAAACTTTGACAACTCATACCACGAGTCAGAAATGGTCAGAGTGGGAAACATTGGTTTGTGGATACTAGTGATCAACTAGCAAGTACAAGGACCTTCAATATGTAGTGGCACAGTGTGGCTACCATGTTCACTGACCAACCAAAGTATGCATATGTCACTGACCATGACCAACGAATTTCACTTCATGTGTTCAACGTTGACAACTCACAACATGAGTAGCGTATAGTCAAATTTCCTTCTTGTGTGTAGACAATTTTACCATGTGTAGTCAAAATTTCCTTCGTACGGCTGGTCAATCCGAGCATCGGTTGGGAAGATATTCACGCTCAAAGCTGTAACATCTAAAATTCCGTCCATGTTAATTGATTATGATCAAAATAACTTTGTTATTATTCATTGTTTTGAGAAATACCCTGTAACACTACACCCCCTTGTTTTATGTCCTCTACCCATAGGATCTCCTACAACAAAATTTGGAAATCATGTGAGCACCATGTGAGTTGGCTTAGTGCTTATAGAGTTATATTCTAGAGCGGTAGGTCCTGTGTTCAAATCCTCGTATGCGCGATGTAGGATTGGCTCGCGACCTGGGGGGAGG
>SZWC01002359.1:0-12266 GCA_023375785.1 Penium margaritaceum | reverse complement strand
TGGTCAGTTGGGGAAACAATGGTTTGGGAACACCAGGTATCAACAAGCAAGCACAAGGACCTCCAATACGTAGTGGCACGGTATGGCTACCATGTACAATGACCAACCAAACTAGGCATGAGTCACTGAAAATGACCAAAGAATGTCACTATGTGTGGTCAATTTTGACAATCTATAACACGAGCCAAAACATTTTAGAGTGGGAAACAATGGGTTGTGAATACTAGTTATATACTAGCAAGTACAAAGACCTTCAATATGTAGTGGAACTGTGGGGCTACCATGCACAATGACCAAGGAAAGAATGCATGTGTCACTGACTACGACGAAAGAATTCCACTATGTGTGGTCAACACTGACAACTCATAGCACGAGTCACAAATTCTCAGAAGGGGGAAAGAATACTTTGGAAATAATAGACATCAAATACCTAGTACAAAGATCTGCTATAGGTAATGGCACGGTGTGGATACCAAGCACGATGACCACCCAAAGTAGGCGTGTGTCACAGCCCACGACCAAAGAACGTCACTATGTGTGGTAGACTTTGACAACTCATACCACGAGTCACAAATGGTCAGAGTGGGAAACAATGGTTTCTGGATACTAGTTATCGACTAGCAGGTACAAAGACCTTCAATATGTGGTGGCACAGTGCGGCTACCATGCACAGAGACCAACCAAAGTATGCATATGTCACTGACCATGACCAACCAGTTTCACTTCATGTGGTCAACGTTGACAACTCACAACACGAGTCAAGGACAATAAGAGGTGGATAACAATAGTTTGTGAACACTAGCTATCAACTGGAAAGCACAAAGACCTTCAGTACGTAGCAACACAGCGTGGCAACCATATACAGTGACAAACCAAAGTATGCATATGTCACTAACCATGAACAAAAGAATTTCACTGTGTGTGGTCAATGTTGAAAACTCATAACACGAGTCACAAATGGTCATAGGGGGAAGCAATGGGCTAAGAATACTAGTTATCAACTAGCAAGTACAAAGATGTTCAACAAATAGTGGCACGGTGTGGCTAGCGTGTCCAGTGACCAACCAAAGGATGCATATGTCACTGACCATGACCAAAGAATTTCAATAGGGGTCATCAATGTTCGCAACCCATAACACGAGTCACAAATGGTCAGTGAGGGAAACAATGGTCTGGAAATATCAGTTTTCACCTTGCAAGTACTACGAACTACAATCAGTAGTATCACGGTGAGGCTACCATGCACAATGACTGACCAAAGTAGGCATATGTACTGCCTTTGACGAAAGAAATCCGCTGTGTGTGGTCAACGTTGACAACTCATAATACAAGTCACAACTGGTCAGTTGGGGAAACAATAGTTTGGGAACACCAGGTATCAACAAGCAAGCACAAGGACCTCCAATACGTAGTGGCACGGTATGGCTACCATGTACAATGACCAACCAAACTAGGCATGAGTCACTGAAAATGACCAAAGAATGTCACTATGTGTGGTCAACTTTGACAACCTATAACACGAACCAAAAATGTTTAGAGTGGGAAACAATGGGCTGTGAATACTAGTTATAGACTAGCAAGTACAAAGACCTTCAATATGTAGTGGAACTGTGGGGCTACCATGCACAATGACTAAGCAAAGCATGCATGTGTCACTGACTACGACGAAAGAATTCCACTATGTGTGGTAAAACATGACAACTCATAGCACGAGTCACAAATTCTCAGAAGGTGGAAAGAATACTTTGGAAATAATAGACATCAAATAGCTAGTACATCGATCTGCTGTAGGTAGTGGCACGGTGTGGATACCAAGCACGATGACCACCCAAAGTAGGCGTGTGTCACAGCCCACAACCAAAGAATTTCACTATGTGTGGTAGACTTTGACAACTCATACCACAAGTCACAAATGGTCAGACTGGGAAACAATGGTTTGTGGATACTAGTTATCGACTAGCAAGTACAAAGACCTTCAATATGTGGTGGCACGGTGTAGCTATCATGCACAGTGACCAACCAAAGCATGCATATGTCACTGACCATGACCAACCAGTTTCACTTCATGTGGTCAACGTTGACAACTCACAGCACGAGTCACAGACAGTAAGAGGGGGATAACAATGGTTTGGAGGCACTAGCTATCCACTGGAACGCACAGAGACCTTCAATACGTAGTGACATGGCGTGGCAACCATGTACAGTGAGAAACCAAAGTAGGCATATGTCACTAATCATGAACAAAAGAATTTCACTTGTGTGGTCAATGTTGAAAACTCATAACACGAGTCACAAATGGTCAGAGTGGGAAACAATGGGCTGGGAATACTATTTATCAAATAGCAAGTACAAACATGTTCAACAAGTAGTAGCACGGTGTGGCTAGCGTGTCCAGTGACGAACCAAAGGATGCATATGTCACTGACTATGCCCGAAACTGTCCACTATATGTGGTCAACATTGACAACTCATCACGCGAGTCACAAATGGTCAGGGGGAGAGACAATGGGTTGGGAACCCTATGTATTGACTAGAAACGAAAAAGATCTTCAATATGCAGTGGCAGGGTGTGGCTACTATGCACACCAAACAACCAAACTAGGCATATGTCACTGACCATGACCGAAGACTTCCAACAGGGGTCATCAATGTTTGCCACCCATAACACGAGTCACAAACGGTCAGAAAAGGAAACAATGGTCTGGGAATATCAGTTTCCAACTAGCAAGTACTACAAACTTCAATCAATAGTAGCACGGTGTGGCTACCATGCACAATGACTGACCAAAGTAGGCATATGTACTGCCTTTCAAGAAAGAAATCTGCTGTGTGTGGTCAACGTTGACAACTCATAATGCAAGTCACAATTGGTCAGTTGGGGAAACAATGGTTTGGGAACACCAGGTATCAACAAGCAAGCACAAGGACCTCCAATACGTAGTGGCACGGTATGGCTACCATGAACAATGACCAACCAAACTAGGCATGTGTCACTGAAAATGACCAAAGAATGTCACTATGTGTGGTCAACTTTGACAACTTATAACACCAGACACAAATGGTCAGAGTGGGAAACAATGGTTTGTGGATACCAGTTATTGACTAGCAAGTACGAAGACCTTCAATATGTGGTGGCACGGTGTGGCTACCATGCACAATGACCAACCAAAGTATGCATATGTCACTGACCATGACCAACCAGTTTCACTTCATGTGGTCAACGTTGACAACTCACAACATGAGTCACGGACAGAGAGAGAGAGGGATAACAATGGTTTGGGAACACTAGCTATCAACTGAAAAGCACAGATACCTTCAATACGTAGTGACATGGCGTGGCAACCATGTACAGTGACAAACCAAAGTAGGCATATGTCACTAACCATGAAAAAAAGAATTTCATTATGTATGGTCAATGTTGAAAACTCATAACACGAGTCACAAATGGTCAGAGGGGGAAACAATGGGCTGGGAATACTAGTTATCAACTAGCAAGTACAAAGATGTTCAACAAGTAGTGGCACGGTGTGGCTATCCTGTCCAGTGACCAACCAAAGGATGCTCACTGACTTTGACCGAAAATGTCCACTATATGTGGTCAATATTGACAACTCATGACGCGAGTCACAAATGGTCAGAGGGAGAGACAATGGGTTGGGAACCCTATGTATTGACTAGAAAGGAAAATGAACTTCAATATGCAGTGGCACGGTGTGGCTACTATGCACACCAAACAACGAAACTAGGCATATGTCACTGACAATGACCGAAGAGTTTCAATAGGGGTCATCAATGTTCGCCACCCATAACACGAGTGATACCCCCAATTTTGCCGCGCACTGTCCTAATTCCGCGCCCTTTGATTCCGCGTCTGGTCTGCTCCGTGATTCTACCGCTCCACGGCTCCAAACTGCGGCTCTCTACTCCTCCGCCACCTCTCCTGGTCCTCCGTAGAGGCTTCACACTCTCAGGGTCTCGCCCGTGGGTACTGCTCCGCGGCTCGCCCCTTGCCGGCACGAGAGTCCGCCACCTCGTGGCCTCTGACTCCTATGCCCGCGGAACCCCGTTCTGCGGTCGTGGGCAAGGCCGCGGAGTCGCCGGCAGCACCCTTCACCCAGCTTGTATTCCCTGGTGATGAGAGCACTCAGCGGAATCGTTTGTTGTTCTTAGGAGTGGGGTGGATTGAGCTGCATGCTCCGCGCAAACCCGGAAGCGAAGTATTCGTACTCCGCGGAACAACTCCGCGCAGAGCACAATTGCTACTCCCTCAATTGCGGTGGATCTCAGAGTGTGAAGCGTGAGTGTGAACCAAACTGATACTTGCGCAGGTCGATTAGACACAAGGAGGCAATCTGGTGCTCAACAAGTCAGGACTTTAGGGCTCATGAGCGGAAATCAGGCTTGCATTAACTCAAGTGGCACGAGATCAGACAAAGGGTAAGTGTTTGTGGTCATCGGTCAGCTCAACCCCCTTGGTCCCTCCGCTAGACTGCTACTTTATATCTACCAAACCTAGTTCTCTANCAACAGCGGCGGATCTCAGAGTGTGAAGCGTGAGTGTGAACCAAACTGATACTTGCGCAGGTCGATTAGACACAAGGAGGCAATCTGGTGCTCAACAAGTCAGGACTTTAGGGCTCATGAGCGGAAATCAGGCTTGCATTAACTCAAGTGGCACGAGATCAGACAAAGGGTAAGTGTTTGTGGTCATCGGTCAGCTCAACCCCCTTGGTCCCTCCGCTAGACTGCTACTTTATATCTACCAAACCTAGTTCTCTAAGACACCTTCCCTCACTCTTTCCCTCATCTTGGATTCCGCGCGGCGCGTTACACGCACCGCGGGTCTCGTCTTTGACCACACACACACTTGGCTACTATATTTTCTTGCTCTACTACTACTTCTTCCTCTAGTTCGCGGCTTGGACGCTCGCGGTCTTGTGTTCTTCCTTGAATCTTCGTCTTCACGCGGTGCGTCCTCCCGGTCCTCCTCCTTGATTTCCGCTGCCCATCCTAAGCTCTCATTGGTCGAGCTCCTTCTTGACGTCTGGCTCTTGCGTCATGTGTTCTGCACGTCCAAAGCTCCAATTTCTCTGCGGCTCGACCCATGTTCCCTTCTCACCGCGGATTCTCACCCTGCTCTTCCTCCCTTTCCCGTTCTTCCGCGGCCATTTTGCCTCCTGGCAGCAACTTCTAACGCCTCTATTCCTTTTTGGCTGCTAGATTCTGCGCCACCCCACGCTCTACCGTAATCATATCGCGGGAGCCAACATGCCTTGCGCGTTCTCCAACATTCTGCGTTTTCACTGTTATCCTCCTCCGCGGATCTTTGGCCGCGCAAGCCTCGTTCGGCAGATCTGTGGATAGTGGTGATTTCCCCTCCGCGGATCCATCTTTTCTTCAGCGGAGATGCGGTGAATCCCCACCTGACACTGATGCCCCCAACCCCCCCTTTCCAATACTCTGTCCCAGAGTCTCCTTAACGCAACAGGCGGGTGAACTTTACTTGGGGACTTGGCCGATGCCACTGTTGGCAAGGGCGGCAGTAGGTCTCCACTTCTCCACCCTCACGCTGGTACCGCGTGGAGCATTCTTTATGCACATATAGCTGGCAGCCTTCACACCTAGCTCCTGTAGTGATGTCTATCGCGCGCAATCTCTTTTTTACAGGTAGAGCAGTGCGGGACTCGTTCATATGTTTTACAGCTGGTATAGCGGTATACTGTCAGTCCCTCCTCATTCCTGCCCACCTCTGTAGCACACTATGCGTGGGCCCATCCTCCGCAGTGCTCACAGTGGCATGCTGTCCCCATACATCCGTCTGTCCCCCTGTCCCCATACATCCGTCTCCGCAGCACTGCATTCCAGAGTTTTCCGCACCCCAGTTCGCTCTTCTGGGCTGAGCCAAGCATTGGTGGCATGTCCACACTCCTTCCTTGCCCCTTTTGCCACACCACAGATGGCACATCTTTAAGCACATCCCACATCCCTTGCCGAACTGCGTCATCCCTTCGTGATAAGCTATGCACCCAGGTTCCCGGGTTTCCGCGATGAAGCTGAGGTAGCAGTCTGCCTCGAGGAGCTCATTGCCCACGCATTGGTGACATTGGCCCTTCCAGGCAGAGCTGCCCGCCACCAGGCATTTGCGGTGCGCATACCTCGTGCAGACAACACATTTCTCCTCGTCGTGCACGGCCTTAAGGCATGTGGGGTATGCCGCGGATCGGTACCCTTCCATTCACGGTCCCTCCTCTTCCTCTTATTCTTCCTCTTCTTCTTCCTCGTTCACTCGTGGTGCCCTGCGAACGCCTCGTTGCCTCTCAGCCTCCTCCCTACACCTCCTACACACCGCAGCCCCGCATCGCCCTCCGCGCCCATCACGAGGTGGGGCCAAGCAACCAGTGCAGATTTTGCGGCGGTATCCGCCACAGTCCTGTACCTCCACTCCCCACCACTGGCCGCATTGAGCACATTTCTTTTCTTCCAGTTCCTTCCTCCTTTTCTCCTCTGCCGCGACCCGTCCTTCCACCTGCAACTACCTCATTGTGGCCCCAGAAACGGAGCGCGGACCTCTCCTTCGCCCTGGGGCCCCTTCTTCCTCTTCCTCTTCCTCTTCCTCCTCCCCTTCTTCGTCCCACCTCCCGCGGGGTGGTGCTCCCCTAGCGTTAGGTCCTGCTCCCTCTTCCTCATCCTTCTTCCTCGCGGACTCCTGTTTAGTAGCCTCCTTCAGATAGCGCACGCAGGTACGATTTTGTCCGATGCAGGTCTTGGAGGCTCCGCCGCCGTACTGATGCGCTGGATTCCCGCATACTCGGCACACCACCTTTAGGAGTGGTTCAGCAGGGAGGTTTTCTCCGCACCACACACACGGGCTAGTGTAGCCAGCCAGGGCCTTAGGGCTCATTGGCACCCTCGTCTGCGCTGGTACCTTCTGGGGCAGCTGCTGGGATACTCCCGCTGGGGTCCGCTCGGGATGTGGCTCAGATCTGCCTTCTGACTCCTCCTTTCCGTGGTCCCGCAGCCTTCCCTTCTCTTGCCGTCTCTCCTCGTGTTGCTCCTGCTGTTGCTCCCGCCGCCACGGCTCGCGTTGTTGTTCCTTTCGTACCTCCTCCACGGCCAGTTCGCGGACATCGGATTCCTCCTCCTCGACCTCCTCTGGTTCCTGGCTCCATTCCTGCTCTTGCTGCGACACCTGTCTCTCACAGACGTCCAGCACCTTCTCCGCCCTCCAACCTCGCGACCCTTTCTGCTGTCCTAGGGGCGGCAGGCGGCCTTCCGTCCCGGGGATGTGCGTTTGCCATGCGAGTGGCAACAGCACAAACTCCGTGGCCGGATAACTGCGGTCGTTGAATCCATCCGGTCCTTCCAGCCACACTTGCCCCCCATCCATGCTAGCCACGCGGTACACCTCCCGCGGTTCCCCTGTCTCTCTTCGCACACAGGGGAAGGGGCGGAGATACACCAGGTGACCCTCCTTGATGGGCCCATGATTTAGCTGCCGGTTTGCAGCGTCACATCCGCGCCAGGCAGCGACCGAACCCCTCAACTGTGCTTCCGCCCGCATGGCCTTCGTCCGCTCGCAACGCTCGTGAAACCATTCCGCGACTGCCTTGTCTTTCTGTTCTTCAAAGAGTTTCTCTTGTTCGTCCGGAGCAAGCAGTAGCCTCAGCGGTTTCTGGGACATGCCCATTGCCGCCCGCGGTGGTTGTCCAAAGAGTAGCATGTGTGGTGAGAAGGAGGTTGCTCGGCTAGGTGTTGTGTTGATGAAGTGCGCCGTCTTCCTCAGCTTCTCAGTCCAGCTACTGCCCTTTGCGGTTGCCACTGCTCTCTCCAGTATGTCATGCACCCGCTCCACTTGCCCTTGTGACTCTGACCGGTACCGCCCGGAGTGCACGTGGCGGCCCCCCACTCCTCCAGTTCCTCTCTGAAGGCCCCCATGAACTCTGTGCCATTGTCGCTGTACACCACACTACAGCCACCAAAGCGGTAGAAGATTTCCTCGCGGATGAACCTTGCCGCGGTGGCTAAACTCTTGTAGGGCACAGCGCGGACCCAGAGATACTTTGTGAAGTGGTCCACCGCGGCAATCCAGTATCGGTTCCCTTGGTCGCGGTGTTCGCGAGGGCCGTGGAAGTCGATGATAATCTTTTCCAGCGGCTCACCAATAGGGGAGGGTCGGAACAGCGGCTGGTCCCGCGGCGTGGTTTTTCGTGCTCGTTCGCAGGGGGCGCAGTGTAGTGCCACGTCTTTGATGATAGCCGCCAGGTTCGGTATGTGGATGATGGGTGGCAGACAATCTTTCAGTGCGTGCACACCAGTGTGGTGGTGGCGGTGGTAAGCTTCCACAACTGCCTTCTGCAACGTTGGTGGGGGCACCCACAAGACACGCGGAGTTATCCTCCAGAGACGACCGTCATCCCATGCATACTGCTCACACAGACGGGATAGGTCGTACTTTTTTCTCCGGTCGAACTCCACACCCAGCCGTGTTTTCAGATCCGCGTACACCTTCTGCGCCTCCGCCTTCTGCTGTTCCTTGCTGCTAGCGTGGAGAAGTATGTGGGCAGTTTGCCAGATCCGCCAGTCCTACGTTTCCATGGGCCCCTTCCTCCCCGCTTTCTCTGTTACTACTTCCCTCGGCTTCCGCTTCGTCTCTGGTATTCTTACCGGCAATCCGCGCGCTTGCCTCCCATCCTACTTCGCTTCCATCACCATTAACTTCTTGCGGTTCTCTTCATCATAGACCGGTGGCTCTCGGTCCCAGGGATCCGGTGCAAGGAAGAGCCGAAGGATTCCGACCGCTCAAAGCTCTCCTTCATCCCACTGCTCTTGCAGCCTGCTCTTAGCGGGGCCGATTGGGCGTCTGCCGCATCCACCAGTGCGGTGCAGCTCAATCACCTCCTCCTTCATGTGTAGAGATGCTCTTGGAGCCCGCAGTAATCTCTGGCCGCGTGTGAGGGGCTGTTCCTCTTCCGAGTCTCCCGGTGACTCACTAGTTTTGGAAACCACCATCACCACCTCTTTCACCACCACCGGGTCACAGAAACCAAAGCCGGGTCACAAAGACCAAAGCCAGGTCACAGAAACCAAAGACGGGTCACAGAAACAAAAGCCAGGTCACATAAACAAAAGCCGGGTCAAAAAAACCAAAGCCGGGTCATAGAAACCAAAGCCAGGTCACAGAAACCAAAGCCAGGTCACAAAAGCCAAAGACGGGTCACAGAAACCAAAGCCGGGTCACAGAAACCAAAGCCGGGTCACAGAAACCAAAGCCGGGTCACAGAACCTAATGCGGGTTACAGAAACCAAAACCGGGTCACAAAAACCAACGCCAGGTCATAGAAAGCAAAGCCAGGTCAAAGAAACCAAAGCCGGGTCACAGGAACAAAAGCCGTGTCACAGAAACCAAAACCGAATCACAAAAACCAAAGACGGATTGCAAAAGGCAAACCCGGGTCACAGAAACCAAAGCCGGGTCACAGAAACCAAAGCCGGGTCACAGGACCCAAAGCCGGGTCACAGAAACCAAAGCCGGGTCACAGAAACCAAAACCGAATCACAAAAACCAAAGACGGATTGCAAAAGGCAAACCCGGGTCACAGAAACCAAAGCCGGGTCACAGAAACCAAAGCCGGGTCACAGGACCCAAAGCCGGGTCACAGAAACTAAAGCTAGGACACAGGAACCAAAGCCGGGTCACAGAAAGCAAAGCCAGGTCACAGAAACCAAAGCCGGATCACAGAAAGCAAAGCCAGGTCACAGAAACCAAAGCTGGGACACAAAAACCAATGCCGGTTCACAGAAACCAAAGCCATCTTGCAAAAACCAAAGCCGCTTAACAGAAACCAAAGCCGGTTCACATAAACCAATGCGGGGTCACAAAAACCAAAGCTGGGTCAAATAAACCAAAGCTGGGTCACCAAAACCAAAGCTGTGTCACCAAAACCAAAGCCAGGCAAGAGAAACCAAAGCCGGGTCACATAAACCAAAGCCGGGTCACAGAAACCAAAGCCGGGTCACTGAAACCAAAGCCAGGTCACACAAGGCAAAGCTGGGTCACCAAAACCAAAGCCGAGTCACAGAAACCAAAGCCGGATCACAGAAACAAAAGCCGGGTCACAGAAACGAAAGCCGGGTCACAGAAACAAAAGTCGTGTTACAGAAACGAGAGCCGGGTCACAGAACCAAAGCTGGGTCACAGAAACCAAAGCAGGGTCACAAAAACCAAAGCCGGGTCACAAGAACCAAAGCGGGTCACAGAAACCAAAGCGGGGTCACACAAACCAAAGCCGGGTCACAAAAACAACATCCGGGTCAGAGAAGTCAAAGCGGGTCACAGAAACCAAAGCCGGGTTAAATAAACCAAAACCGGGTCACAGAAACCAAAGCCGGGTCACAGAAACCAAAGACGGGTCACAGAAACCAAAGGTGGATCACAGAAAGCAAAGCCGGGTCACATAAACCAAAGCCGGTCCTCAGAAACCAAAGCCGGGTCTCAGAAACCAAAACCGGGTCACAAAAAACAAAGCCAGGTCACAAAAAGCAAAGCTGGGTCACAGAAACCAAAGCCGGGTCACAGAAACAAAAGCCGTGTCACAGAAACCAAGGCCGGGTCAGAGAAACCAAAGCCGGGTCACAGAAACCAAAGCGGGTCACAGAAACCAAAGTCGAGTCGTAAAAAGCCAAAGCCAGGTCACACAAAAGCAAAGCCGGGTCACACAAAACAAAGCCAGGTCACAAAAACCAAAGCCGTGTCACAAAAACCAAAGCTGAATCACAGTAACTAAAGCCGGATCACAGAAACCAAAGCCGGGTCACTGAAACCAAAGCCGGGTCACAGAATCCAAAGCCAAGTCACAGAAACCAAAGCCGGGTCACATAAACCAAAGCCAGGTCACAGAAACAAAAGCCGGGTCAGAGAAACCAAAGCCGGGTCACAAAAACCAAAACCAGGTCAGAGAAACCGAAGCCGGATCACAGAAACGAGAGCCAGGTCACAGAAACCAAAGCCGGGTCACAGAAACCAAAGCTGGGTCATTGAAACCAAATCTGGGTCACAAAAATCAAAGCCGGGTAACAGAAACCAAAGCCGGATCACAGAAACGAGAGCCAGGTCACAGAAACCAAAGCCGGGTCACAGAAACCAAAGCTGGGTCATTGAAACCAAATCTGGGTCACAAAAATCAAAGCCGGGTAACAGAAGCCAAAGCCGGGTCACAGAAGCCAAAGCCGGGTCACAGAAATCAAAGCCGGGTCACGGAAACCAAAGCCAGGTCATAGAAACCACAGCCAGGTCACATAAACCAAAGCCGGGTCACAGAACCCAAAGCCGGGTCACAGAAATCAAAGAAAGGTCACAGAAACCAAAGCCGGGTTACAGAAACCAAAGCCGGATCACAGAAAGCAAAGCCGGGTCACATAAACCTAAACCGGGTTACAGAAACCAAAGCCGGGTTACAGAAACCAAAGCTGGGTCACAGAAAGCAAAGCCGCGTCACAAAAACTAAAGACGGGTCACAGAAACCAAAGCCGGGTTACAGAAACCAAAGCCGGATCACAGAAAGCAAAGCCGGGTCACATAAACCAAAACCGGGTTACAGAAACCAAAGCCGGGTTACAGAAACCAAAGCCGGGTCACAAAAACCAAAGCCAGGTCACAGAAACCAAACCGGGTCACAGAAACCAAAGCCGGGCCATGGAAACCACAGCCGGGTCACAGAAACAAAGCTGGGTCACATAAACCAAAGCCGGATCACAGACACCAAAGCCGGTTCACAGAAACCAAAGCCGGGTCACAGAAACCAAAGCCGGGTCACAGAAACCAAAGCCGGGTCAAAGAAACCAAAGCTGGGTCACAGGAACCAAAGCCGGGCCACAGAAACTAAATCCGGGTCACAGAAACTCAAGTAGGGTCACAGAAACCAAAGCCAGGTCACAGAAACCAAAGCCGGGTCACAAAAACCAAATCCAGGTCACAGAAACCAAAGCCCGGTCACAGAAACCAAAGCCTGGTCACTGTTGGCCTGAGGGTGAGTGTGCACCCTGGAGGGTCCCTAGCAGTGGCTGGTTCACACCACCAACTGTTTTTGCAGAGACTGAAACTGTGGAGGTAACTGGTTCAAGGATGGCAAAATCTGGTCAAAGAGTGAGGCAATAGTTTTGGCCTCAATTGACTGGGAATTAACACTTGATCAAGGCTCACAAGCAGTGGCATTTTATAGCCACTGATCTAAGCTTTCCAGAACACCAAAGCATGCCAGATTTGGAGC
>SZWC01002358.1:213896-234121 GCA_023375785.1 Penium margaritaceum | reverse complement strand
ATAGATATAGATATAGATATAGATATAGATATAGATATTGATATAGATATAGATATAGATATAGATATATATATAGATATAGATATAGATATAGATATAGATATAGATATAGATATAGATATAGATATAGATATAGATATAGATATAGATATAGATATAGATATAGATATAGATAAAGATGTAGATGTAGTGTAGATATAGATATAGATATAGATATAGATATATATATAGATATAGATATGGATATGGATATGGATATATAGATGTAGATATAGATATATATAAAGATATATATATAGATTAAAATATATATATGGATATAGATAAAGATATAGATATAGATATTTTTATAGATGTATAGATAGAAATGAGGATATAGATATAGATTTAGATTTGTATTCAGATGTTGATATGAACGTAGATGCTTATATAGATATATATATATATATATACATATATGTTGTTACATATACATCTAAATACAATTTTATACATGTACATAGATATAGATATAGACTCAAAAACTGATTTAGATACAGGGGAGAGTATGCGTTCACTGGAAAAGGATGGTGATCCACATGTTTAAGGCAAAATGTGACGCATCTTAAGATTCAAACATGAAAAATAGTTTTTAAAATTCAATGTAATTTTGTACATAGTTGAGCCCCCTTTTGTTGGTTTGCATAGGCATCTATCCTACCAATTCAAAGCCTTAGGTGATATTTCTTTCTATTTGTGGATTAGTTTTGCATGTGAAAAAGATTATGTTTACATTAATTTAATAATCACCCTCATTTACATTGTACCGGTCAGTATTGAATGGCCATGTGTCCCTAAGCTTCGTTTTTTTTTTAAATTTTCCATGGAAAGTGGTGCGAGTGCACAATGTTGTGTGATCACCGAATGCCATGGGTTTTGGAGCGATGTAGAGTCTACATTGACATTGTTGTGATGTCAACATTGTGGTTGCATCAAAGGTATTACTTTGACAATGAACATGATTTTTTTGTGAAGTTCAACACGTGGAGTAAAAAATGAAAAGAGTGGACACACTCCATTGGCACACAAGGTTCATTAACTTGGATGATTATCGAATAATGTCCATTACGAACACACTCCATTGGCATGATTGGAAATTCAACTAGTTGGGAAGATTTTTTTTGTGTTTGTATATATAGCGGCTTGATCATATAACAATCTAGATAAGTCATGGGATGCAAGTATTAATCAGACTCTAGATCTGAAAACTCACGTACGACAATCCATCTGAAATGTTGCGTTATTCAAAGAATGAACTTATCTAGATCTTACAATTTCTTTTTGGGATGCCGTGTGAATAGATTAACCTTGAACGATGGGTGTTGTCCATGCATATTCTCCAAATTCCATCATATTATCCAAAAAGATGAAACTTGAGATCCCTACCTGCAAGTTTCCAATTTCAGATTATTTACTTAATCATGAGAGGTCACAACCTACCACCACGGATGTGGCGGTGTTTGCTATCATTTTGTCCATAGGTTACATCATTTGTATCTTCAGTGGCGACCACCACCTGGAAGCAGATAGGACCCCCTTCTCATTTTTTCTTGTCTCGTGCGCTAAGAAAACCCAAGAAATAAACTTGTCTTTATTTGGAGATCTTCACTGGTTTTTCCTGCATATGATTTCATTGCCGAAAAAGAAAGTGTTGAGAGAGAAATTCGACGTTGACGTCATATCATGGTCTGGTGCCAATTCACTGAAACCCGTCCCTATTCAGCTGTTGACTGAGACAAGACTTTGGGCCGAATGTTGACCACTGTTCGGTGCATGCTCTGCGGTTCACACTGCATTGCGGTACATGTTGGCAACATGCGCATCAGATGCAATATCCCGAACACCAACGTGCGGCAGGAATCCCGTTCTCGCAATAAGCAGTCTACATCTAAGCTGCAAATCAGATACGACGAGATATGAACAACCGCACGAGGGAGGAGATAAGGACAATGATGTCGTGGGAGTGAAGCGAATCGATGAGAGCAGTTGACGTTCTGCGCTTGCTGCACGCCGCAGAACCATTTGGTCGTAATGAAGTCATCCATTGCAAGCCAACCCTAATTTCAACGGCTAAAGTACTAATTTCAACAGCGATAAGCCCAGAAAGAATAACAAAGCGAGAGAATCAATTGTTCATTTTTCCCCAGGTGAATGGATAAGACTTATACTATCATATTTAGTATCATTTGAGCGGGCATCCAGCACTCTTATACCCCAAGTGATCAAAGTCACATCATAATGGGTACAAGCTGGTTCAGAATCAACAACGCTATACCTCCCCATTTGTGGACATCGCTCACTAACCCTTCAGACATAAAGAAATCTGTGCAACTGATTGTAATCTTGTTAAAACAAGGTTTAGATTAATTTTTCACAAAATACCCTTTGCATTCCCATCTCAATATGATCATAGGTTTGTTCTTTCTCGTTGTCATGAGATGAAGACAAACAACCATAACGATAAATAATTATACAAAGTTGAAAACCATGTTCTTACTATTTGATAAAAATTATTACGTGGTTAAGCATATTATTGCAAAATGAAGGGGCGGACAAAGACTTTGAAAATAATTTTTGAAAGTCATTATTCTCTCTCAGCAAATCAAAACTATTTCCTATGCTTTCAAATGTTTTCTTGCAATCCTCTCATGTAAGACCATATCCCACATGCTTCAAAACCCTCCATCCTATTGATGTGGCAATACTTTTACCATTAAGTTCCTATAGGTAGATAACTTAAGATCTCACACAAGAAAATAGTTTTTCTAGACAAGTAAAAAATGGTAAAAACATTTCCTCATATAAATAAGAACAAAAGTATGTTGAAGTCAATGTTATGCACTGAACTTTCATAAATTAAACCGAAATAAACTCTGATATTAATTATTTCCTTAATAAAGTCCAAATGATAAGATTTTGTCTACTCAAGCACATACAAATTTGCCCATGTAAGAAAATGAACTAATAAAAATGAATAAATTTATATTTTTCGCGCAAAAAAAGATTTTATATGACGTATGTTGGATGTAAAAATAACGTTACAGAAAATTTCAAAACTTTAATTTGATTCATTGTGGTTTCTTCTATTGAAAAATAAGTGTTTGGAACACTAGTGTAAAATCTCTTTGAAGGTTAAATCTAAAAAGGACTTTCTACTACACTCCATTAATATGAGCAAGATGCAAACAAATGAGTAAGACCCACATCGCCAATAACACAAATTGAGAAAAGAAGAAGTGCACACAAGAATCGTAAGCACAAAAAGAAGAACCTATACGAAACCTTTCCTGCATTTAAGCCCTTAATTTTGGCAAAAAAACCCCCTCATAGATTTCTTCTCCTAAAGTAATGCACAATGATTGATTGAACAAGAACCCAAGAATTCAAATTAAGAAAGAGAAGAACCAACCCATCTTCACAAGTCTTCAAAGATAAATGAAAACCAAGATTTAAGTTGTTTGTGCTCGATTAGTGAGATGAAATTGGTTCACAAGAATAAAAATGATTACATCATAACCTAAATGATAACACCTATATGGTACAAGGAAACGACCATGCAACCTCATATTCACAAAAGTGAAATTCGCCTCCAAAAGAGTATCATTCATTCATAGGTTATATAAAAACTATGAACGTAGTGTAACCAATGTATCTTCATTTTTTTCAAACAATCTTACCATATCGTATGACATGCACTTTCATGTGAATAGGATTGCTTCAAAAGTAAAACGAATGCACATCATCACATTATAGACTCAAGTAAGACACTATTCAATGTTTAATCTCTAAAGGGGGGGTCTAATCTTGCATTTCAAAAAGAAAATGCAAATAAAGGCAAAGCTACATCTGAAATTCATAACGTATTTATATGTTCCAATTAAGTACATCCTATTCCCAGTGCTTCAATTTATGGACATTCAAGGTTAAGTAATGCATGGGATGCACATGGATGCTATGAAAGGAAAGAAAGGATTTAGAATGGATTCTCATGAAAATCCATTCAAACGTTTTTATGAAACAAATATGATGATGTTTTTAAAGGTCTGTTAAAGGAAACACAATATGAATGTTTCCACAAAATTGTTTTATGTTCTTTCTCTCACACCAATCGGAATTCCTATTATTTCTACAATAAATCACATCATGCTCATTAATAGATACATGCTATTTTAACATAAATATAAACAAATAGCTTCGTAAAAAATGTGTAGTGTCAGTTTCATGTTCATTGCATTTCACTTCCAATTAATGCTGAATAGTTTCTACTACTTCAAAAATGGATCATTATGTGTGAAGGCTAAGCCCATACAAGAAAGTGTGTAAAATTGCTTAGGCATCAAGAACTGTGTAAT
This sequence comes from Penium margaritaceum, assembly GCA_023375785.1. Lineage (NCBI taxonomy): Eukaryota > Viridiplantae > Streptophyta > Zygnematophyceae > Desmidiales > Peniaceae > Penium > Penium margaritaceum. Next base: position 229,730 of record SZWC01002358.1, on the reverse strand, counting down.
CCGTGAGAGTATATCGTTTAGTGTTCAAAATTTACATTCTACTAAAAAGTCATGGATGCTTAAATGAAAATATACAAAGATCATCATCATCATGAAATCATATACATTGTCGAAGTGTCAAGATCCAAAGTTATTTAACCTAAGGCAGATCATGAATGTTGTCTATCATTGAATGATAACATCATTTTTATCATTAATTCATGCAACTAAGCAATTTCAAATGCATTGAACTATTTGTATGAGTAATTTCATTGAATTATAGATGTCTCATAAAAAAACATTTTTATCGGTTTTTATCCATTTATCTTTAGAAGAAGTTAAAATGCGTAATAAAATTGTCAATTATGACGCCTAAATGTTTTCAAGACGAAATGGAAAGCATCTTATATCCTTACATGCTTCATATGGAACACACTATAGCGCTCAAGCAATTGAACACGAATTTCCATATGAATGATCTTCTTAATGCAAAAGATGCAAAAACAATGATTTCATAATTTTGCAATAAATGTGCATATTGAGTGTGGCAATGGCCCAATATTGTGCCATTGAAAAGAATGTTAATCTTCATAGTCCAATTTATTTAACAAAGAATCAAACAACTTGAAACAATGACCACGTACTTCAAGGGTGAAAAGAAACATGCACATACATTAAAAAGTTGAACAATGGGATAAATTCAACATATCTTCTTGAATAGAGTTTTCTTACATGTACCTACAGCAACATTATCTTTGTTTCTTGATAATGAAAGCTCCATACATAGAATACCCATGAATTGTATTTTTCATCTCAATTATTGTAATCTTTTATGTTTTAACAATGAAGGGCTGAAGATTTCTTACAAAATCAATGTTCTAAATTTAAGGTAATGAGATCACTTTTAGTGGTTTGACGAAGTAAACTTTCCTGATAATGGTGGAAGCGTCATTGTAAACTAGATGTCTAACAATGCTTGGATCTTTTTCATGATCTGTAAGCTTTCGTGAAGAGATCTTGCCAAAAGATGATATCAAAGTCATGTGGGACCAATCACCTCAAAATCATATACTGCTTAAACTGTGTATATGGGACTTACTAACACATAATAAGCTATTTGGAAACATTCTAACAAGCCATTTCAAAGCAATGGAATATGGTGAGAACGTTCCAAAATAGGTGTCTTCTAATTTTATTATGCACACTTTTAAAGAATGAAACCTGGCTTTGATTATCATTTGAAGCAACTTTCTTGTATTTTAAATGTACATACAAATCAGATACATTATTTTGACTTTTATGTGAAGCTTTAGTTTTTCATGTATTCCTTTTTGAATGAACATTTTAACATACAAAACTTGGGGGTATTCAGTTAAATCATGTTGTATATTCTTACAATCATAACGCATGGTTCCATAAATTCAACCTATGTTTTAAATAAATACATAAGCTAATTGTGTATATACCTTGGTGGATTGTCTTTTGCAAGAGTCCATTTGAGGAGCACAAAAGACAAAACAACATCAATTTGATGAAAACCCCGTTTCATTCTTTCTCTCTGCAAAGTGTGCGTGGGAAGTGTATGATAATGTGCACGAAGGGTTTCGAGCACATCTAGCAGAGCTTTGAACAACTCCATTCTCTAATGTTAGTCTGTTTGAATTCTCACTGTCAAACTAGTGGACAATCCTTATGAATTTGGAGTGCACAAATCGTTCACTTTAATGCACAATCCCAATGTACACTTTCAAGAACTAGCCCGCTCCTCTGAGTTGTAAGGTGAATGGGTAGAGTGTAGAGGGTGCACACTAAACAACATTTGCAAGACTAGACATTTAGCATTGATGTAAAAGTTCATACCGACCATAGACACGGTCAATAAATCAAACTCACTAGTTTAAGATTGATCCAGGTCCCATTCTATGTCGAGTGCATAATATTGTGATGGTAATGCATTGACATATATTCGTTATCCCTGTTTTCGACAAGTTTTGCAGTGTGCATATATTTATGGCTTACCGTTCAACTTGAAGAATCAAACGTTGGAAAAAGTAATATATTCCATGCTATCCACCACCAAAACCCTCGTTAGCGACAGTTTTGGGTTGGGAAGATCGGTTCAAAAATAGTGTCTCCCATCCACTACTCATTTGTTTGATCAATTCAGTCGTGGAATCGCCCCCGTCACATATTGTTCTAGGGTTCGTAATGTAAGATTTGTATAAACAAGGGTGGAAACAAGAATAAATTGACACATATCAAAGTTGCCTAATGGATCTTGTGGAGGGTTTGTGTAGCTTGTGATGCTCTTGCTTAGTGATTTTAACTGATCAAGTATTGTTCAATAATTCAATACCATAGGTTGACACAATACAGGTTTGTACAAAGTGAAAAATTGCACTTCAAGTTATCTCTTAGTGTACCAATGGAGCAATTTGTGGAAAACTTTCTATCATTAACATTATTATGCGATAATGAAAAACGTTTGCACCTTTTCATACCAACATCAAACCATATTTGACCACACTCCACCAATGATGAAAAACATGGATGTTAATCATGGAACGGAACAAAATTGACTGTTTTGTTTTGAATTCATGGTCAAAAAGAAAGTGAAAAAGAATTCTTTAATACTATATTAAAAACTTGTGAACATTTAAGCTGCATGTCCATATGACACATCTTGCACCTTCCCTTACATTCCCTATGTACTATTGATAGACTTCATGGGAGAGGTTGTGTGGGGAGAAACGAGGGTGGTAAGAATTAGTGAACCCGATGAAATGGTTCTCTCAATCATTGCAACCTTGATCATGGATTTGACTACGTTCGGTTACAATAATGCCACATGATAGGAATGATGTGTCCAATTTGTCTAAAAAAGGAGAAACCTGTGTCATTTGAAACCTGTGACCTCTTGTTGAATTGTAAAAACGTGCTTCCAATATTTATTTCACGCAAATATTCTTCAAATGTTTTCATGGTAATGAACCTATTTACAATGTATAAAAGGGTCTCTTTTCAAACAAATTCCAGTTTCACCTGAAACACAAGTATATGAATGAGAACTTCATAAAGGGAAGCCTTTGATAAAGAACAAATGTATTAAGTATCGGTTGTGTAAATTGTTGTTTAAGATGTTAAAAAACCATGCCAAATCCAAACCAAAAATTTCTTCGTAACATTGGAAAATATGTGTTACATTTCACAAACATGTTCATGTTTCCGACCAATAAGGCGAGGTATTGTTTATCCTACAAATTTTAGACAGGACACATTCTATGTATTAGGTACGAAGAATTACATCATTTTTAAGAAATTGTCTTAATACAATGTCATCTTTTGTTCACATGGAGAAACACGTACACAATGCATGTGCCTTGGGAACCGGATGAAATAACGTAACACATGAAAAATGTATATGAAATTTTGGATGGGACTTTCAATACATGTACATTTCTTTTCAAACAAGATGTATGGATAGTTTTGTTTTGTTGATTTTTACGTTTTTGATTCCCGATTTTTTTCTGGAACATAACCTTTTTTTCATGTGTAGTTCTGAAATTACTCAATTGTTCTTTGTAAAAGACAAATTACGAAACGTCACCGACCCCACCCCCAAACTGTGGAGTGCATTGTAGCAAAATGGCTGATGCGTGTATTATGTGGTAACATTTTATGTATTTTTGTGTATTGTGTACACCAGTGTATTTTGTATGTGTCCATGAGATAAACTATCCAAATACGATACAACATTTAAGGTGGGGTGCATAGGTTTTGGATGTCTATTTCCCTCCCCCCCCAGAAGAGTACAGTGTATTTTTTTTGTGGTGGAAAAAAGGAAGACACAAATCTATCACCGCTTTTTGACTCCCACTCTTTAAAGATTGACGATAGGTTATTGAGAACCTTCATCTTTCACCAATAGCAGACTATTCACAATCGATAATTGACGATCGACAATTGAAGATCAGCAATAAAACATTTGAGATACTCAAAACATCGGCAAAGTCAAAAGGTGAGGAGATCAATCAATAAAACGGATACCACATGGTCTGGATTCCCCAACCCTCAAACTGTTGAATGTATTAGATTGTGTGACTTGTGCATTTATCTTACCAAAACTAAATTTGTACAGGAGTGTATCGCAACAATATTCCACTAATATGTATAATTTCACGTGTCCATTGGATACACAGTCCGAATACACGATCCAAATACGATAAAGTATATTCTACGAGGGGGCACGGCAACATGGGTAACGGATGTCCCCAAACCCCAAAATGTTAGAGTGTATTAGGGGAGTGTAGTTGGGAAGTTCATTAATTTTATGTGATGGGAAGGAAAAATAGTACAAAAATGTATCGATGCTCATCAACCGCTGATCTATGATAGTTGAAGAGCTTACATCAGTGAGCCCTACCATCTGGCAACTTAAGGATCCATTGATGACGGATTGGAGGGCCCATAGGTTCCGCCTTTCTTCCCCCCCAAAGGGGTAGAGTGTATTAGCAAAGTGTAACTAGGAAGTGTAATTCTTTTGAGTGGTTGAAAGAATAAGGAATCCACAAATGTGTATCCACTGTTTCACTGCCGATCTATGAAGATCGACAATCCAGTATTGTTGATCTCCATCATCCACTAGTAGGCGGCGATTGAAGATCAATGCTTGATGTTTGCAAATAAAAAATTGCTCATCCCTGTTAAATCAATGAATTCAAAAGGTGAGGAGATCACTTGATACAACCAAAACAACATTTTCATGCTCCTCCCTCCCCAACAAAGCATTGAAATGTGTCCAATTGTGAGTAGAACGTGTATTGTATTGAAAAACAACCTGTACACTAGTGTATCGTGAACACTTGTGTACATCTACATACAATTTTACGTGTCCATGGTATACACGGTCCACATACATAATCCCAATACACTTTGACATTTTAGAGGGGGGGTGAACATAAGTACCAGATGTCCCCTCTCGCGAAAAGCTAGAGTTTATTAGGGGAGTGTAGCTCGGAAGTGCAATAATCTTATGTTATGGGAAGAAAAAATAATGCAAAAATGTGCTTGTCGACCGCTGATCAATGACAATCAATGAGCTTCTATTAGGGAGCACAATCATAGGAAACAAGAGAGGATTGATGATGGACAGTCAAAAATCCATAACAAAATATTGATGATCCCCAATACATTGCAAAAATCAGTAGGTAAGAACATTTGACTATATAGTGGTAACTATAAGGTCAGATTTCCCCTCCCCCCAAACCATTAAATGTATTGTGGCAGTTGAGATGGTGTTCCATACACTAGTGTATCATAGAAACTTGTGTACATGTCTAAACACTTTTATGTGTCAAGAAGTTACACTCACCAAAGACAAAATCTCAATACACTTTCTGTTTTGGAGGAGGGGTTAAGCATGGGTTCTGGATCCCCCCCCCCCCCAAATGCTAGAGTGTATTTGCATAGTGTAGCTCACCGATGTATCCTTTGAGTAATTTATAAAGAGTTCATTTGAGGTTCCAGACATCTTTACCATCAGGGGGGATCAAGGATCAGAGAGGTGAGTTGATATTTTTTTAGTCTTGTGTGGGACGAGTATGAAAATCTCCCATGCGATAGAAGGGAGCCCATTAAGAAAAAATTCAGACCCATAATTTTGGGTGTCTTTTTGGTATGGTTTAAATTGAGAAGGAGGGTTGCAACAGGGGTATACAAGATTCGCCCCTACAATACAAGGTAAGATGCTGGGCCCCACGGTAGTAGGGCCTTTAAGGAGCGTAAAAAAGCAAAAACTCATAAGCAAAACACTCGAACATAACTTTGGATGGATTTTGATTCCACCAAGTTCCAAGTCCAAGACTAAGCGTTCTTGTTCTTTTCAGAACTATCATTGTCAGAATCTAGGCACATATGTAGGTCCTTGCCAAGTAACTAGAGAAGGTGTTATGAAAAACGAAACATAGTTTCTCTTATCGTTTAAAAATTTCTTAGCAAAAATTCAAGGAAGTATCTTGTCTTGAAGCTTATACATACATAATTATAAGAACAGTCATAAAAAAGACTTACGTAGCATCCAAGAAGGTATAGTGAAACTTCAAAAAGTATACATTAAACATGTACACTGAATAAAGAGTGTATGTTTTACGGGTGATTGACCATGAATGAATAAACCTATACATTAGTGTAAATTTTCACCAACACAACACAATGTTTCAAAGGAATCTTCATTTCATTTCCACATACAGTTAGACCCCAACCCGTAACCTCCCATCCTCCACAGTCACTACCCTCCTACACTCAGATCCTACACCTCCTTTCACATTTATCTAGGATAGATACAACAAAACCATACAAAACTGTACAATATCTTCAAAACACACTCAAGTTTGCACACTCCCACGTACATTATCCACACAGACTTTCATCCCTCCCACTTCCCACCTCCCACCTTAGACACCGCTCTTGCTTATGAAATACAACGTCATACACTTTTTTACAAATCTATGTGCATCTACCACATCTTAATGTGAACCTCCACATGCACTCCCCACACAATTTAAGCCCAACACCCCTCCCCCCCCACCTGATCCTAGGCCTATATCTTACAATAGTGTTCAATTTACAGTGCACAACCTCCATCCAATCATACACCTTCACAGTCACTCCCTAGATGCACTTTCACCCAACAGCCACCCACCTCATATCTACATCAATACCAACAAACATGATCATATCCACTTGTGTACACACAATAAAACAAAGCACAATGTTATTCAGACACTTCCATATGCAATCTTCACATACAATTTCAGCTCCCCTTCCCCCACTCAATCTAACCATCCACCCATAGATTAACGCACACAAGATGCTGTGTAACGTCCAAGAACCTTGAAATAAATCACTGAAAATAATCAACACAAGTTCACATTGATACACATAGTCCATACACATAGCAAAAAACCTCCACTTACACTCACCACATACAATTTCCACCCTCCCCCCTCCCAGAGATTGACCAGCATCAAATCTCAAGCACATCACTCACACCAACATACGAAAGTACACTCTTGTAGACATGGAACATACACATAGCAATAGACCTCCAAATACATTCATTTTATCAACCCTCCATCCGCTCTCTATTCCCCCGAACAGAAAATGACCACGAATCAACCTCAAGTAAATCATTCACAGCAACATACACAAGTACACATTAGTACACATAATACATACACATAGGCTTAAACCTCTACATGCAGTCACCACATATACTTTTTTTCCTCCCTCCCCTTATAGAGACTTACCACCAACCATCCTCAAGCACAAATTATATATATTGTTTTACATGGAGACTTCCCATGTCGTAGACAACATCATACACACTTCACCTACTGTATAAAAGTTCTTTCATTAACTCCACCTCATAAAAGAACATGAAACATTAAAACATTCATTCGCAAGTGCATGCCACAAAAATGAAAACACTACTGATACATGGACCACTGTTGATCTACGCCCGGCAAACAAACAATGTCTAATAATGACATCTGATAAGTTCTTTCAAATAGAATATTCAAATTCAGACGTTGAAATGTTTATGTTAACATGTTTTATTGTTGTAGAAAAGTAATGGTTCTTGAAAAAGACATAAATCATCACCATGTTTTCAAGATAAAAGATAATCATAACAACACTCTTACTTTTGTTCCATATATATATGTAAACATGTGTTTATAAAGTGCTTCGGATAAGTCACACCATTGTTTAACAAGGAAAAGTTTTGAAAGCAAGGTATCATTCATGAGTCCATTAATATAAATAAAATTACTACAATCATATCGTACATAACATCAAAACTTGTTTTTACTAATACCACACTCTATGGATATTGTATTACATGTAAAAGAAGCATTTTATTAAGAAGTTTGTTTCAGATTACTTCTAAATTAGGCCCTAAAGAATCTAATTTCTTCATCATATGGGATACTTTAACACTAAGAATGGGTCCTTGAATAAGAATGTGTTGATTCAAGAACACATTTCAATGAGGAAAGAGGGAAGTGTTAACATTTGCATTCCTTTCTACAACTTTCCATTATCTTTTTGTAAGTACTAAGACACTATTCCAAAATTAAACTACAATAAAAACATATTCCTTTTCTTGATTGATATGGGTAAAGCACATGTTAACTATGCCATTGTTTTGGACCAAACACAAAAGCCAATTTGAATACATTCTAACAAGTAACTGGAGATAAGCATGTTGCCATTTTTAAGAGAAAAAGACCAAATAAATTTAGTAGAAATGTGATGAATATGGGAAATACCCTGAAGAACCATCCTCACTGATTCAGAATTCTAATAATTTCAGGTTAACAATTTTGGTTCATTCACATATGGAAATGTTAAATTATGTGAGAAAAATTGTTTTCTTAAAATTTTCTAATAAATTTTTTAAAACGTTGGACAACTTGAGCTTAATGGAAAAGTGGTAATATTTCTTTTACCAATTGTGCAAGGAAACGAGCTTCAAGCTTAGAATTGATGTGGGTGAGGAGTAGGTGGAATGCAAAGAACAATGACAAAAAAGACTCACTTTGACATGTTTCCCACACGAGAGACGCACCTTTCCACTTTTCCTTACGTATGTATAGGCTAAAGGATTCTATAATTAGAGGGTACAACTACCCTCTCCATGATTTCATACACGATGATGGCTACATATTGCAAGAGAAATTGTCTATGCATATCCGTTTTTCTCATAATTGTATGAGAAAACAATGAAAAATAGGACAAAAACAATTTTTGCCTTTTCCTTTCTAGAGGGAAAGACGATATGTCATTATTTCTCCTAACACAAAAACGAAAATCACAAAAGATGAAAGGTGTCAATGATTTCCTATCCCTTTGAGAATTTTTTAAGAGTGTAGATTCATGAGTGGCACTTGATTTTCCTTCCTCTTTCACATCAGCAAGTGGAAAAGCATACAACGGGCTATGCCTCCCCTATCCATTACAATTCAAATCGAACCTTATAAGAAGAGGGCAAGTGATCCTCACCTCTACATATAATTCGATGCGATAAGCTAAGTAGAAAGTTAAAGATGGTATGTTTCTCCCCTCGCCTTTTCCTCAAAGAATCCACAAAAATGAATATGGAGGAGAGTGATTTTTTCCTATTCCTATCCTCCCCTCTCTATGGATTTGAGGGTCCTATCATCCTTTTCCTTTTCAATATGAAAAGAAAATTGGCTCCTAAGGGAATTGAGAGAAAGAACGATGTGACCCCCCACCTCCTCTTTGTTGGTGTTCTTATAGGAGCTAAAAAGGAACATACGTGCCTCTTCTTGTCTATATAAAGGTCAGAAGGAATATATGTCTTTTGTTATTCAGGTAAAGAATCTGATTTGCATGATGAATGGAGCCGAAGTACAAGTGTGTTGATTTCAAAAGGGGAATGACTTTGACTCGCTCCATATTCCATATTATTATTTGTTTTTGTTTCCACATTTTTTTATTCTAAATCTAATGAAAATTCGCATGGAAAAAAATTTATCACTTGGAATTAGATCTGTTTCCCTTATATATTACTTATAGAACGTTCATGTAACTTAATGAGTGAGGAAATTGATTAACGTCATTATCAAACTTAGAGTGGATACACCATTTTCTCACTTGAAACCGTGCACTTCATAAAATAAAAATTCTCTTTTTGTGTCCAAATAAAGTCAACGCATTCCAGAGGTATATTTTCGTATTGAGGGGTTATTCAGGAAAAGAAATTTTCATGATCCAAAGATGTTTTTTCACTTCTGAAGTCATGGGTTTCCCTATCGTACGTTTTGGAAGCCTCAAACATGTATGAAAAACATGACATGTTGATTTATCAATTAAGTAACCAAGAGTAAGGGAGTTGATTTTATTTTTTGATAAATAACGTAAAAATAATGGTTTAGAGCAAGAAATCACAATTTCATGTGTAATACATAATATGCAAGATATGGTGTGTTTTGCTCAAGAGCAAAAAATGGCTTATCCTTCTCCAAAACCTGTGATGTGAATTTCTAACATTTCTTACTTGATTTGCATCACTTATGAACCATAAAAAGAAGTAGAAAAGGTGACGTTATTGAAATAATATGCAGAATAAAGCGCTAGGACTATTATACACATACACACCTATTGGTGTAAAGGTAGTAGAGAATGGTTGGTGGTAAAAAGCACAAATTCAAACATGTGGTTCTAGCTAAATGAGAACTAGATGGCAACTTATCCATTGGTGAGTAAGTAATGTTACTTAGGTAACCTGACATGTTCTAAAAATAGAAAAAAACATGAGTATGACTGCAAAATAGTACCAATATCTCTCAACAAACAAACTCCAATCAAGGCTATGAATTCATTAATGACACAATTATTTTATTGATTTGAAGCACCGTACAAAAATCATCAAAGAAAAATTCTTAAATAAATATATACATTGATCCATGAAATTAAAAACATTAAGCAAGAACAATGATTTAAACCTCTGTTCATATTTTCTGAAGAAGTGAAAAATTAAAGCAAATAAATATTGTTTTCCACAATCAAATCTGATGACTAAAGGTCTTTATATGGCAGTGGAAATGTTCCATTCAATAAAAGCTTAAGCAAAACTGTACTGAAGCATTTGTTGAATGGAAATCACTTCATGGCCCCTCAATATCTCATTTTTTTACTTTACATTTCTCGCAGTCTTACGAGGAGTTCATGGGATTTCCCAAGGAAATTTCATTCTTGGGATCACACATGATAAATGGGTCGCACTTTCTGCTTTTGAACAAGGAGGAAAAAACGACATAGAAAGTGATATGCCAACTGTAATGAAGAACGTCCGTGTTCCAGTCTGAATGACCATGAAAAGGGTCAAATTAAACATTTTAACCAAACAAATATGTATTGTGTGTCGTAATCGTATGTTTTAGTAAAGGAATAATCCAAAGAGAACTTAAGGAGTGCAATTTTACACCTGAATTAGATGAAAAAACTAGGTTTTTGAGAAATTTAGAAGGCGATGATAGTGTACACAACCAATTTATATGCGCTCCTTTGAATTGATTTGGATGGCACGTTTTTTATCCTGCTAAATCAACATATATACATGGCTCACAAAATTAAACCATATTTCATATGGTTCATACACAAAAGGTATGTACATGTACGTTCCTTGATATGGTATGAGGGGGTTTGTGAATGATAACCTTTCATCCATGGATTGGAAATCACATTTGACCATGGTATTTCTTAACTAAAATCTGTCGACATAGAAGTTTAAAGTGAGGTCATTGGTCCCCCTTCTTTTTTCACCATAGAACAATCTACCTACATTTTGAAACAAAAATCAGATCTTATTTTGCATTTCATGGATGTGGCATCTTGTCATGGAATTTTGTTTGGTGTCTCACGATTGTGATTGATCAATTAGAAATTCTTCATGTATGCATTGAACTTACAATAATCTTCACATATTATTCCTTTGTTAATGGAAATTGTCAGGAAACTAGTGAATGTTTCACATGGTGAGCATGAAGTTGCGTGGTACTATGGACGGAAGATCAAGAAGTTCAAGGGTTAAAAACCCTCATACGTTGAAATGTTGGCCTTCTTCTAATGGCTCCCTTAGATTCATTATAGTTATGTTTGATGTACTGAATGCATTGCATGAATTTAAAACATGAGATGATTTTTTGAAAGCACTTGAATATTCCTCTAATGTGGGGTGGATATGATTGGGTTGCTCAATTTGCCTAGGAAACAACACGTGATATGTTATGGTAGAATGTTGTTGGATAAGGCCAAATACGATGGGATAAAAAACCATATAGAAATCCAAAGTAAAACTTCCATTTCTTGTATTCCATCTAGTGTCTCTTCAACTTAGGCCTTCATATTTTGATTTTAGGTAAAAACTAGAAAGTGAAGCATCTTTTGACTTTGTTTGTGACATCAAAGGCAAGGCGCGACATCATTGTGCTTTTATTACGGTAACATAATGGATGTAGCTCATAGAATTTGGAATCGGATGTTGGGAAATTGTTTTGTGGTGCGACTGGATTGTTAGGTTGTTCTAGTGGTTTGAAAAAAATCACACTTGTATGCAATCATTTATTATTCTTCTTCATTTATGCAAAGGCTTTGGTGGCCAATCCTAAAACAGCTGGGAGACCAATAGCATGCCAAACGTACTTCATTTCATGCTTCATTGTACACTACAATCCTTTTAAGCCCCTGAATCGTGTCCACCGAAATGTCTGCTAAGTTAATGGCATGTCGTTGTAGATGAACTTGATGCATACGCGTTTCCATCGTAAACACATGTCACAACATTCAAATGCACAACTCAGTGGGAACACCTTAACAGCTGATGTGCAATTGTTGGTATCATTGGAGATCATTGGATTTTCATCACGATCCACTTTCGCCATTAGTGAAATGTAGGCGCTCTCTGGGGATTCTAGCTTATGAACCTTGATCTAGTCACTATTCTGGTTCATGGACTTTGTAGATGCTACTACACCCATGGTTCGAATTCCGCCGATGCATGTCAATCACGCATGCCTGTGCGCCTCATTGAAAAGGTGTGGTTTAATTATAAGAAAAGAAGAACTAACTGACCTCAGCAAAACATTGTAGGAAGGTGTCGAGTAACCTCCGATTACTTTTGAATTCGCCGTTGGCGTCAAAGTCCAGCGATACCCATCAGCACCCACTGTTATGTACTCATGTTTCAGCGGAAACTTCGTGAGGTTCTGCAATCTATCCCGCTCTCGTTCACAAGTTTTTCTCTGGGTATGAATCCAACGTTACTTGACTACCGTACAAGGTAACCGCCCAGAGGCATTTTTCACGTAGCTGTGTGTAGGTGGCTGGGGCCAGTGGCTGTGTGCCACCGCCCAATTCCCGCCTTTTGTTGATTGGTCCCAAAATGGAAAAAAAAGGCTTCGGCGTCGGCATGAACCGTCTTTCCGTGCCGAGACCACTATCCAGATCCTTCACCAAGGGGCACTGCCAGCCGTACGAAGTAACGGCTGCCCCTGCCTCCACTTGCCAACAGGGTCTTGTCACTTTTTTGCAACTCATTGTTGTTCCATCGCACCTCCCGTCAGAATCGGAGGACAGCATGAACGGTCGAGAGCACTGATCGTTCGTCGATCGGATAGAGAGCGCTGTGCACAAACGCGTGAACGCATGATTAGATCCGAAGCGGAATCCTGCTTCCAGCGAGTCTGAGACGCGGTTCCACCTCCTCGAATGTTGGGGCACGCGCGCAATCCCCATGGTCGATGACGATCACACAAGCAGCAGCAGCGGAGAGAACACCACTGGTTGTGGCAGGGACTTCTGTGGCCCACAGAGATTTCGCTTCTTCTGCTCTGTGTGGCAAGCGCCGCGGGGTGTACGTCGCTAGCTCCGCACCAGGCGCTCGCTCGCTCAACGGCGGCAAGCAACTACTACATTCACTGCACCGCAAAAGCTATTCGCCGTGTGAAAACGCGCAGGAGCAAACTTCTTTTTGCATCAGCTCCTCCTCTGGTAGCGGTGGCTGTTTAACGAAGGCTGTCGTGCCGCATTCCTTTCCACCTAAGACGTCTCCAGCCGCCCGATACGCGGCTGTGGACACCGGAGAAAGCCTTTGCGGAAGCTCCTCCACCTCCTGTAGGAATTGCTCAAGAGAGCCTCCTCCTTTGTGATAACTCACCGTACCTCACTCACGCATCCTACTCCGTAGAAGGAGCCCGCGTAGGCACAATTTCACGTAGCTTGGGACTTGGACCCTTTCCACGTGTTTGTTGTACCGTTGGAACTGTGCTAAAAGCAGAATTACTCCTCGCCCCGGACAACCTGCTAGGTTGATAACGTCAGCTATTTGCTCCTGCGCGTCAACTCTAGCAGCCGCACGGCATACCATTAAGCAGAGGAGGACCATGAAGACGAGGTCGAAGCTTCTGCCTCGGCTCCCCAACGATGGCTACCAGTGGCTCAAGTACGGAGAGAAGAAGACCAGAAACTCAGGTTTCAGGTGAGCTTCAAGTGTTTTCTCAACCGCTGGTGCTCTCTAATGCTACGCTCCTTCCTTCTTCCTCCTCGTCGTCGTCGTCCCCCCCCCCACCCCTTCTCCTCCTTATGCTCCTCCTCCTCCTCCTCCTCCTCCTGCTCTCCTCCTCCTCCTTCTCATCCTCCTCCTCCTCCTCGTCCTTCTTGTCCTCCTCCTCGTCCTCCTCATCCTCCTCCTGGAACTCCTCATCCTCCTCGTCCTCCTCCTCGTCGTCCTCCTTCTGCTCCTGCTGCTGGTGGTGCTGGTGGTGGCGGTGCTGCTGCTGCTAATGCTACTGCTGCTGGTGCTGCTGCTGCTGCTGCTGCTGCTGCTGCTGCTGCTGCTGCTGCTGCTGTTGCTGCTCCAGCTGCTGGCGCTGCTGCTGCTTCTGCTGGTGCTGGTGGCGCTGGTGATGTTAGTGGTGCTGCTGGTGGTGATGCTGCTTGTGGTGATGGTGCTGGTGGTGGTGGTGCTGCTGCTGATGTTGGTGGTGCTGGTGATGATGGTGCTGCTGGTGCTGCTAATGTTGCTGATGCTGGTGGTGCTGGTGGTGCTGGTGCTGGTGCTGGTTGTGCTGGTAGTGCTGGTAATGCTGGTGCTGGTGCTGGTGCTGGCACTGGTTCTGGCTGTGCTGGTGCTGGTTCTGGTGGTGCTGGTGCTGGCAGTGGTGGTGGCAGTGACAGTGGGGGTGGTGGTGGTCAGGGATGGCAAACCGTGGTATTGAGTACCGCGGCACCATAGTACCGCAATACTCGAGTACCACGGTACTTGTACCGAGGTATTTAAAATTTCTGGAAGGTTAATACCGATACCGGTATCGGTACCGCGTTACCAACGGTACTAGTAAAATACCGTGGTATGCCAGTCATACAGCGGTACATCCAATACCGTCATTTGTAGAAATTCATTTTTTAATAAGGAAGTTGACTATTACGGAATTTGTAGTGTGAATTAAGTTGAAAGTTACTTCCAGAACGGGTTGAAAAACAGTGATCTACAACACAACAGCGCCTTTCTTGCTTTGAGTTGGAAAGTACCGCAGTACGATACTGCGGTACTGTACCAAGGTACTGAAGAGGGGTACCCCTCTAGGTGAGTACCGATACCGTACCGGTACCGCGGAAGAAAAACCGGTACCGCAGCAGTGCGATACCGCGGTACAAAACCGCGGTACACCGCGGTATCAGTAGTACCGCTGCCATCCCTGGTGGTGGTGGTGGTGGTGGTGGTGGCTGCGGGGGTGGCAGTGGCAGTGGCCAAGAAGGTGGAGGTGACCATTAAGCATCTGCAAACGAGTGACAAAGCCGAGGCGTGTGCATTAATGCTTTCACAATTCTGGCATCGCCCGTTATTGGGGGACAGGTTTCTGCCAGATAGGTTGCGCGGGCAGATTGGGGCAAACTTTACATGCAAATTGAGGCAGTAATTACGTGCGCGCCTCGAAAACAAACACTCGTTTACAGACGCTTAGTTACCATGACGGTGGAATTGGCTGTGGCTGACACTGTTGCGGTGGCGGTGGCGGTGGCGGTGGCAGTGGCAGTGGCGGTCTCAGTGGCAACGGCGGTGGCGATGGTAGTGGCTGTGTCTGTGGTGGTGGCAGTGGCTGTGGTGGTGGTGGTGGCAGTGGCAGTGGCGGCAGCGGCGGTGGCGGCGGCGGAGGTGGTGGTGGTGGTGGTGGTGGTGGTGGTGGTGGTCGTGGTGGTGGTGGTGGTTGTGGTGGTGGTGGCAGTGGCGGTGGTGGTGGCGGTGGCGGTGGCGGTGGCGGTGGCGGTGGC
>SZWC01002358.1:167774-190090 GCA_023375785.1 Penium margaritaceum | reverse complement strand
TGTCTGTCTGTCTGTCTGTCTGTCTGTCTGTCTGTCTGTCTGTCTGCCTTTCTGTCTGTCTCTCTGTCTGTCTGTCTGTCTGTCTGTCTGTCCGTCTGTCTGTTCCTTCTGTTTGTCTGTCTTTTTCTCTCTCTGTTTTTTCTGTCTGTCTGCCTGTCAGTCAGTCAGTCAGTCCGTCAGTCTTTCTGTCTCTCATTCAGTCTGACCAGCTGTCTATCTGTTTTTCTGTCTGTCTGTGTGTCTGTCTGTCTGTCTGTCTGTCTGTCTCTGTGTATGTCTGTCTGTCTGTCTGTCTGTCTGTCTGTCTGTCTGTCTGTCTGTCTGTCTATCTGTCTGTCTGTCTGTTTGTCTGTCTGTCTTTTTGTCTGTATGCCTAACTGACTGTATGTTTGTCTATCTGTCTGTCTATCTATCATTCTGTCTGTCTATTTGTCTGTCTGTATTTCTTTCTGTCTGTCTATCTGTCTGTCTGTCTGTCTTTTTGCCTATGTGCGTGTTTGTTTTTCTTTCTATCAGGTCTGTCTGTCTGTCTGTCTGTCTGTCTGTCTGTTTGTTTGTGTGTCTTTCTGTCTTTCTGTCTGTCTATGTATCTGTATGACTATCTTTCTATCTGTCTGTCTGTCTGTCTGTTTGTCTTTGTGCTCTTTGTCTATTTGTCTGCCTTTTTGTCTTTCTGTCTGTCTGTCTATCTGTCTGTCTGTGTGTCTGTCTTTAGCTAGGAATCTAGACTAGAGCGGTGTGTTGAGGCTGTAGCATCACTAGGGTGGGCATGGCCCCACGCTCGCGCCTTTGCCCTATTTCCCCCTTCTGCTGCTTTGAGTCTGTGAGAGAGAAAGTGTGCGCTGAGGCGTTGGCATCAGAAAGGCAGTGGAAAGTGAAAAGAATTGATTAACAACTAAGAATGAAAAGCAATGGGAGGCCCCTCCAAGTTCTAGCCCCCCCTCCCCCCGGCTCTTTATAGCTTTATACGTAGCTTTCTAGCCAATATGAAAAATGACCTATTTTTGGGTTGGCAGGGATTTCTCGGTGAGTCCTATCAGACAGCCGACAACCCAAAACCCGGGCATCGTGTGTTTTGCCTGAACATTGGACCATACCATTATGCCGATGCTGCAAAAGCAGTCGTGCATTTAGAATCATCTACAAAAATAGCACATAGGAGTTATGGGTGGCCAAGCAGCATCAACACTTGTCCCCGAAAACAATAGTGCCAGATCGACATGAAACTTGGACCCTAAGTTGAACATAACGTTGCAGACGCAATGGTGCGTCTGCAGCAATGACGCAATGACGCAATGGTCAGATCCGGTATATGACGCATGCAGACATCATTTGCAGTGGCAGTGACCGCCGGCCGCACGATTGCCGAGGAGGCCTGTCGATGGAGCTGAGCACGTTGACTGTTGGAGGGAGGAGGCTCCAGCAAATTGCATGTAGGCCTTAGTGCACGTCGGCTCCACCTAACGACACTCCAGCAGTGTCGTGTTTGGCCGTCAGTCATCTGCACGCCGATGTACACAAGCCCGGAGGGCATGACAGAGCACAATGAGATATGTGCAAAAACCAATACTCTTCCATGGCTCACAGACGTAGTGCACATGGGCGGGCAGTGACACATCCAACACACAGACTTCCCTAGGACAGGCAGAGACACAGGCAAGGGCAAAGAGTGTAGCTCACAGACGTACACCGACTGCACTCACATCCTTCTTGAACGAGCCGCGCTTCAGTGGCTTGGTGAAGAAGTCAACCAGCTGCGGTGCAGTCTCAACCCACACGATGCTCTTGTTGTCGTCATGCAACAACGAACACACATAGTGATACTCAACATTGATGTGGTTTGTGCGTGTGTGACGCACGACATGATTGTTGGCGATGGCCTTGGCACTCTCATTGTCACAATGCAACGTGATGGACGTGACAGACTGACGCAACTCGGACAACAGACGATGCAACCACACGCTCTCACATGCACCTACGTCAATTGCCACTTACTTAGCCTCAGCAGTGTTGCGTGCAATGTACCCTTGTTTTGCCAGTGCGCTAGAACACGGTCGTGCCGCCAATCAGAAAGTCCCAGCCAGTGCGACTCTTACCGTCCGGACTGCTGGCCCAATTACTATCGGTGTAGCCCACCACGACAACAGACGGTTATCGGCAGAACATGAGACCTCGCTATGGAGTCAAGACGGCATAGCACAATATCCGGATCGCTGCCTCCAAGGGGAGATGACGCGACTCCTAGGAGAATTGAGCCGGGAGGTTGATGGCGAATGCAATGTCGGGGCGCGTCGTCGTTGCGAGGAACATCAGTGACCCGATGACTCGCAATACATGGTCACGTCACCTAGCTCATCCATAACGGCTGGGTCAGAGTTCTTCAGCTTCAACGGCCATCGGGTGACATGGATGAGGATGCGCTTGGCACGGGGGGTAGGTCCTTGGCAAAGTGAGCGGATAGAGTCTGCACGTAGGTAGCCTGGTGGATGTGCATGATGCCCCGAGAGCGATCATGCTCGAGCTCCATGCCTAGGAAGACTCGGGCAGACCCGAGGTGCTTCATCTAGTAGGCGGTGTGCAGCATGTCCTTAACACGTTGAATGACAGCTG
This sequence comes from Penium margaritaceum, assembly GCA_023375785.1. NCBI lineage: Eukaryota > Viridiplantae > Streptophyta > Zygnematophyceae > Desmidiales > Peniaceae > Penium > Penium margaritaceum. The sequence continues at coordinate 187,480 of SZWC01002358.1, read as the reverse complement.
TGTCCGGTAATGCGATGAGGAGGTCTTCAACGTAGACTAGGATAGCGGTGAAGGTCTGGTCCCGCAGGTTGATCAACAGTATGAGGTCGGCAGTACTACAAAGGAGGCCGCTGCGAAGAAGGCCGCTGCAAAGAAGCGTCAACTAATCTCTTGGTTCCAGCACCGCGGCAACTGCTTCAGGTCATGCAGGGCCTTCCGCAACCGCCGGACCTTTCTAGTGCCATTGTCAAAGCCTCGAGGCTGCACCATGTAGAGCTCCTCGCCCACCAGTGAGCCATGGAGGAAAGAGTTGCTCACATCCATCTGATGATGCTCCCTCCCGTGTTGGGCAACCACACTGAAGAGCGCCCGACTAGTGGAGAACGGGCCGACTAGGGAAAAGATACGGTCGTAATCGACCTTGGGGACCTGCGCAAACCCCTTGGCTCTGAGGCAGGCCTTATACTTATCCAAGGACCTGTTGAGCTTCCATTTGTGCTGGAAGACCCATTTGGCACCGACGGCCTTCCGGCCTAGAGGGAGATCGACGAGTTTGTACATGTGGTGCTGCCAGATAGCAGCGAGCTCGTCGGCGCATGCAACATCCTCGTGCACAGCCTCAGGGGAACCACAAGCCTCGTGCAAGGTGGTTGGGTCCTCCGGGCGTGCCGTGGAGCAGACTATGAGGGCGTATGCGTCTCGAGCCTAAGGTGGGATGCGCATAGGACTAGCAGTGATGGCATGCCGATGCTCCTAATGGAGCATTGCGTAGTCCAGTGCGGAGCCTGGGTGGAGGTCTGCAATGATGGCCGCAGTGGTTAGGCCGAGGTCCTTAATGCCAGGGTCCCCACTCACGACTGCAGGGGTAGATGAGACATGTGGGGCGACTGGGGCTTGAGGTGTCAAAGGCCGTGGTGCGAGGGTCTGCGTGCTCACTGTCGGCTTGGGTCAGAGGCTGCAACCGGGGCCACGCATGTAGCGTGGGAGGGCAGGAGACGACATAGAGGGGGTAGCCGGGAGCGAGTCCGAGGGACTAGCGGAGGCGGACGGGGCTTCTGGCCTGGAGGGACTAGTGGGTGTAGAAGGGGCTGCCGGTCCGGAGGGACCAGAGGACAGGGACAGGGCTGTCGCCCCGGAGGGACCAGTGGACGGAGACGGGGCCTCCGGCCCGGGGGGACCAGCAGACAAAGACGGGGCTGCTGGCCCGGAGGGACCTACAAACACGAACGGTGCTGCCAACCCGGAGGAACTAGTGAACGTAGACGGGGCTGTCGGCTTGGAGGGACTAGTGGACACGGACGGGGCTGTTGGCCCAAAGGAACTAGTGGACGCATGTGGGGCTGCCGGCCCGGAGGGACCAGTAGACGCACACGGGGCTGCCGGCCCGGAGGGACCAGCAGACATTGAAGGGGCTGCTGGCCCGGAGGGACCAGTGGACACGACTGAAGCTGCAGACTTGGATGCACCAGCGAACATAGACGGGGCTACCGGTATGGAGGGACCAGCGGACACGACTAGAAAGGCCGGCTCCTAGACCAACGGACGCAACTGTGGCTGCTGGCCCGAAGGGACCCATGGACACTGGCGATGTGCCGCCTGGAAGCGGTAGGACGGAGGACGGACTCACCACTCCCCCCTGCAACGGGAAGGACATCAACGAGCTGGAGCAAACGAGGTCATGGGAAACCAGCTCCTCAAAGAAGAAAGCATCGTGTGACTTGATGATGTACTGTCGGGAGGGATCCCACAAGCGCCAGGATTTGGACTGACGGGAGACACCGACAGAAGTACAAGGACGTCCTTAGGGGGCAAGTTTTTTGCCCTAGTGTGGGGTGGGCAGCGACACAATGGCCATGCAACCCAAGACATGAGCACGGTGGAGGTCAGTACACTGACTACACCAGTGCTGGTACGGCGTAGACTGGGGGGGAGGGGGTCCGTGGGGAATCCGGTTCAAGACCCACGCCATGTAGCCCATGGCTTTGAAGTAGAAGCTATCGGAGAGACCAGACTCAATCCGCATGGTGGGCAAGGCATCAGCCATGGTGCCGTTCCACCACTCGAAAATGCCGTTCTTAGTTGGCGTGTACGGCGTCGACGTCTTATGGATGCCGCGGGGGGCAAGGAAGGTTGTGGTCTCTCCCATGTATTCGCCGCTACGACCAAAGCGGAAGCGGTGAGCCACACTTGCGCTCTGCAAAGACAAGCCAATCCCAAATGGTGGGAGCAACAACGCTCTTCTGCCTAAGGCAGAAGACCCAGCTATAGCAAGAGTAGTCATCAGTGAGGGTGAGGACATAGTGCCCATGCTCCCTGACGGACTCCGTATGAAGAGGACCCATGACGTCGGAGTGGACCAAGTCCGTAGGGGCGGACACATAGGAGGAAGACAAAGGGTAAGTGGACCGGTGCATCTTGCCCTAGGCGCAATCAATGCACTCAGTGGGGCACGGCCAAGGGAAGGAGGCAAGGTCAAGGCCCTTGGCTGGCTAGATACAGAGTATGCTATCTACGGCAGTAGAGTGGACTTGACCGAGGCGGCGGTGCAGGAGGCGGGTGTGCTGCGGTGAGAGCGTGCTAGTGATAAACACATGGAGGGAAGGGAGGACAAACAAGGCTCGTACCACCAATTGCCATGGGCAGTGGCGTGCAGAACGACAAGACCGGACGGACATAACGTCACAACACTAACACCATTTGAGTGCAGGACAGTCATGCTCATGCGGTCAAGGGCAGTGACAGACAGTAGGCTGAGCTCAAGACATGGGATGAAAAGGACATTGGTCACAAAGACATCCCCGGCGGGACCGCGGAAACAAACAACGCCGACGCCGAGAACAGGTAACACCTGTCCGGAGCCTGACCGGACAACGTACACATCGCCAACAGGATCAAGTGTCGGAAAACGCTTCCGGACTGTCCACGACAGGACATGCAGCTCTCACATGAGTGGGAGCTTGAGGCACGGTGAGCAAGGGCGTTTTTGACTGACGGTGCCCTTTGGGTCGCCACGCCGAATGTGAGAGGTCACATGAGCAGAACCATGGCAGAACGCAGGTGGGGAACCTCGGACGGAAATGACGTCGTTTTGAGTCACTTAATGGACAAGTACATGATCTGACGAGTTATAGTACTTGTAACAAGCTTTCCAACGCATCACACTGCACATGATTTGAAGCAGGGGAGCGCCCGCTACGCTCTCCAACTTGCATCATTGCAACTCAGCCGTTTGTCATACCACCAGCGTGAGTGACGGGCGTCCGAAGCGCCCTGGTCGCCAATGAAGCATCATGCCGCCTTTCCAAGGCGCCCATGGCTCCAATGAACCATGGGATATTTGTCTTACATTCCCCAATGGGCGCCTTGGCCTCAGTCTGCGTGCTGGGAGTCAAACTCCTCACCGTCCGACCCATTTTTCGGATGGACGAGTGGTCAGCCGACCAAACCCGGCTGGCTGCACCACCCAACTTTGACAAGCCATTTCTTCCTCATTTCTGGGCCGATTGCTGCGATTCAACTTGCGTTGGATCCAGCACATTGCCTACTGTAAGGATATAATCCCAGATTATATGAACACACACCACGCTAAGGTCTATCTTAAAATTCAACGACGTAGCCACATGGCTGAGACTCGAGCACATGGTAAAGTGGCCGGCCACCAGTGCTGCCTTGTCATCAGCCATGGCCACGGGCTGTTTTGTCCTGTGCCATGCTCTATACCTCCAGCCTTGACCCTGCATGACTTCTTCTGTGCCAACCAGCTTCTCACGGCTCCTTCGTCGCAAGCACTGCTCCGTCAAAGATGCCGATGTTGCTCGTGCGCTCAGATGCTATAGGCCATGTGTGTGTGTAATGCTGCACAAGTGCAGCACCTATGCCCACTTGCACATGTGTGAGCTGGCATCTTGGTGCTGACAAGATTTCAGCCATCTCACCACTTACACAACTGCATGATGAGGGGCAAAATTCTTAACAATCTCCCCCTCGCGCCTTATCATGTCGCTCGGCTCCCCCTCAAGCTGATCCCATCACCTTCATGGCGCACTCTCTTGCAGCTGCCACTGCTCCACTTGCGCCCTCCTTAGTAGAGCCCCTTACTGCTCCCCGGCTGCTTGCAAGCATGTGTGTGGCCTCCTACCACTCCGCCACCTTGCCTTGCTGCCTGCGGAGTTTGCGGCTGCTTCCGTCCCGTGCCGAGCCGCACCTTGGAGACCGCAGCCTCTTTAGCTGCCTATCCGTTGCTCTCGTGCACGTCAGGCTTGCATGCCGCACAAGTGCAACACTCCTCAGCTTGCTTTTTGCGTCTTGAGTTTGCACCTGCTTGTTGCATGGCCTTCACATCTTGCACCCCTGCAGCCCCATGCTTGTACGACCACTGGCACATGTAGCCTAGTGCGTCCACTTGCACTTGCCACCCCTCTTGGTCCCTCAACTTCGCAGCCAACTTGCTGCGTGGCATGGCCATTTTTCTATCCATCTGCATCTTGGCGACCTGGCGGGTGCTGCTGCCTTGTTGCCGATGCCTGCCGATGCAACCTGCCTCCCCATTTTGAGGCGCTCGGAGCACCCACCTCCCGCGAGTCTTCCTCTCCAGCGGAAGCCAGAAGCCAGCGCTATTGTCACTGCTTCATCCGCTGTTGTTGGAGCCATATTGCTCCATGGTTGTCCTGCACACAATCAGCACCCATGACACGTCTCCGATTGGACCCAGCGTGAGCCCCGCCACATCCACCCGGAGTGGATTGCTTCCTCGCCAAATGGCGCAGCCGGGGTCTCTTGCTGCTACAAGCACGTACGTTGCTTGATGCTATTGTTGCTTGACATTGCTTGTGGAGCCACATTGCTCTACTCAGGCCCCCTTATTTGCTTCCAGCACCCTCGGCATGCCCTCACTTGGACCCAATGTGAGCTGAGCCACATCCACCCGAAGTGGAGTGCTTCCTCGCCAATTTGGCACAGCCGGCTGCTCTTGCTGCTACAAGCGCGTGCCTCCAACGGTGTTGAAGCCAGCCCCTTGGACCTGATTTCATCTCTTGTTTCCAACACGTGCACCTGCGGTTGCGAGTTCCCGCACCGATGTTGGTGTCCCGCCATCACCTTCATAGCGCGCTCCAACCCTGTTGCAACTCGGAGACGACCCACCACTGTTTTGTGTTTGATGTTTTGGTGATGTTGATGCACCGACAGCTCCCCCTCATTTTTGGCAAAGGAACCAGCTCCCCCTGTTTGGCAGACCTGCTGCGTCCTGCCCATCGCAACTGCATTTTGCACCGCCTAACATGGCGTCGCGGCGGCTGACCAGCTGCTGCCACTCAAGGGCATTGAGTTTGATTCTTTCCACTGGTGCATGCGCTTGCTCCCTTCCAAAAAAAGGGACTCAAGCCCTTGTTGGACTGTTTTGAGTTTGCACTGCTGCACAGCTACATCCCATGTTGATGCAGCTCTGCTCCCTTGTCCTTGGCCAGGAGGCGCCGCGTCCGAAGCCGACGCACCTGCCGCGACCATGGAGCGTGGAGGCTGAGCCCGCCCTTGCATTTTGCATGCGCCTCGTCCTCCTTTCTAGCAGCACACCACCGACCATTCTATCACATTTCCCCATGAGCAGGTCCGCGGTGACTCCCTTAAAGCCCCACCTTCTGCTCCCTTCAAGTTGACAGCGATCAATCCTCCCCCCTTTTTATGTCTTTTTTTTTTTGTGTTCGCTCCACCACCCTCACCTGCAAAGCCTTCCAGCGGCAGATGCCACAAGCTCCGCATCTCTTGCTCTTGACTGGTTGTTGGTGGAGTTTGGCATGTCCTTGACATGCCACGTGGCTTCCCTCAATCAACAGCAACCACTGCTCCTTGGCGAAGAGCATCTAGCCTCGGTGCGTGTAAACTGCGGACCCGGTCTGCTGTCCTCCTCCCGAGCTCTCTGCGAGGTCCACGACTTCCGCTGCACACGTCTCCATGTGGCCCATTTTGCCACAAAGCCCATTGTCTCTCCAGATTGCACCACCTCCAGTGGTGCTGTGCGGACGTGTTTTGCTCCCGTTGTCCCCGCCTCCAACGTGGTGGCGGACGATGTGCGCGGAGGACGACAAAGTCACTTGCTCCCGTGTTGTCCAGAACTCTGTTTGCCAAGCTCCAGTTGTACCGAGAGGAGCAGCCTTGCCGTTGAGCAAAGCCACCAGCAGCACCATGTTGCAGCAGAGAGGCACGCCTCCTCGCATGAAGTGGTGAGCGTGCGACTCAATCTACTATGAATGCCCCTCTGCGATGTTGCCGATGCCTTGGAGGTTTTGAGGCCAGTCGGCGTTGGAATTGCCAACTTCAGCTGTAAACGGGGAACCATGGCTGATTTCTGCCATCTCACTGCCCCAAGGCAGTTCATGGCATGGCTCAACCAAGCCTGCTGCTGCATCGCATCAAGAAGCAGTTCGGCGACCACGTAGATTTTTGTGCCGCTTGCCTTCTTGTATGGACTTGCTGCAACTACGTCCGACCCTTCAACGGCATGCCACATGCTATCTTCCTCGTTCTGCTGCCGCCTGAGCATGAACGAAGCCCAGCATGGACTCTACTTGTCGCTCGTGTCGTGCACACCATGCACCATGGTGGTGACTGCTCCAACCATGTCTTTGCTCGCAGAAGTCGTGTGTCGCCACCGGTCGTGACCCGTTGTGGGCCCATAACCCTTTCTCGGAAATCACTTCCCGACTGTCCACGACGGGGCACGCAACTCTCACATGAGTGGGAGCTTGAGGCATGGCGAGAAAGGGCGGTTTTGAATGACCGTGCGCTTTGGGTCGCCAAACTGAATGTGAGAGGTCACATGAGCAGAACGATGGCAGAACGCAGGTGGGGAACTTCGGACGGAAATGACGTCGTTTTGAGTCACTTAATGGACAAGTACATGAGACGAGTTATAGTGCTTGTCACAAGCAGTCCAACGCATTACCTTGCGTGCAATTTGGAGCAGCGTAGCGCAACCTACGCTCTCCCACGTGCATCATTACAACTCAGCCGTTTGTCATACCACCAGCGTGAGTGACGGGCGTCCGAAGCGCCCTGGTCGCCAATGAAGCATCATGCCACCTTTCTAAGGCACCCATGGCTCCAATGAACCATGGGATATTGGTCTTACATTCCCCAAGGGGCGCCTTGGCCTTGGTCTGTGTGCTCGGAGTCTAACTCCTCACCGTCTGACCCATTTTTCGGACGGACGAGTGGTCAGCCGACCAAACCCGGCTGGCTGCACCACCCAACTTTGACAAGCCATTTCTTCCTCATTTCTGGGCCGATTGCTGCGATTCAACTTATGTTGGATCCAGCACATTGCCTACTGTAAGGATATACTCTCAGACTATATGAACACACACCACGCTAAGGTCTATCTTAGAAGTCGACGACTCAGCCACATGGCTGAGACTCTACCACATGGCAAAGTGGCCGGCCACCAGTGCCGCCTTGTTATCAGCCATGGCCACGGGCTGTTTTGTCCTGTGCCATGCTCTAGACCTCCAGCCTTGACCCTGCATGTCTTCTTTTGTGCCAACCAGCTTCTCATGGCTCCTTCGTCACAAGCACTACTCCGTCAAAGATGCTTATGTTGCTAGTGCGCTTAGATGATACAGGCCATATGTGTGTGTAATGCTGCACAAGTGCAGCATCTATATCCACTTGCGCATGTGTGAGCTAGCATCTTGGTGCTGACGAGATGTCAGCCACCTCACCACTCACACAATGGCATGGTGAGGGGAAAAATTTTGAGCACCAAGCACACTGAAGGCCTCGCGAGACGCCGTCATGTGATGCATGATCCAGGTCTCGGCAGGGTCTTGGACTGGAGTCGCCAATTTGCTAACAGTCACAAGGTAGCAAGCAAGAGATGTGGATGCGGTGGACGGAGGTGCAAACCGAGACTGCCAATCATCAAGCTAGGAGAATTCACCGCAGAGAGGGGCAGGAGGAGGCCACAGGAGTTGGCAAAACATACAAAGAAATAGGAAACGACTGCAGCTCAATCTCAATCATGTAGGGCAAGGCAGGCTAGTAAGAGGTGACGCAAATTGTACTTCCCTGGAAGGGAAGACGAGAGAGGCTGAGCTAGAGCGCAATGAAATACTTCATCTGATGCTCACGTGCGGAGGGCCCGGGAAAGTAGACCGAATGCAGTGTGACATCGCCATAGCTCGGAAGGGAGGAGGGCTGCACCAGTGATGGAAAGGAAGGCACCGACGGCTGCTACAGAGCTGGCTACGGTGGCACCGGTGCGGCCGTCGGGGAGTGGAGCTACCAAACGGGGTGGAGGCATCAGGGCGGGCGACAGCTACGAGTGCAGAGGCGAGACGGCACTCGCATTGGCAACGTATGGTGGCGATGACGCGTGCCTTGTCCGTTGGGAGCGGGCACGTATACCACCCGTGTCCTGGCTGGCCACAGTTGTGGCAGACCGAGCCACCAACACAGGACCCGGTCAGCTGCTGGTGTTGGCCCTTGCCCTTCTTGCCCTTGCACTTCTTCTTCCCTGGCGACGAGGAGCTGGTGGATGTAGCTGCAGCGAGGGAGGCGACAGCCACGGAGGCGACGGTAAGGGAGGCTAGCGCCTCCGTGCATTGGATGCGCGACTCTAGACAAGCCTCCTCAATCCTAAGAAATAGCTCGTATGCCCAAGGCATGACGGAGCCTTGGACCGCCATCATGGTGAGGACGCCCTGGGTGTAATGGACGAAGACGTCAACGAACGCGTCGGTGGCACCGCGCTTGATGGTTAGGAGTATGACTAGAGGGGATGGAGTAGAATCGCCCAGGCGACTGAGGAGGTGACGGTCTCAATCTCCCCCATGTGTAGGGAGTTGAACTCCCGTAGTAGACAATTGGTCTCAGCCTCATTGGACATGCGATGGGGATGTGTGAGGACATGCCATGCGGCTGCAGGGTTTGGATTCCCGCCAGTAGTGAAATCTCCGAGGAAAGGCTCGATGGCAAGGCGTTACGCTGGATAGGCAACCAGGACGAGAGCACGTACGACGTGACTAGCATCATGTAGCTAATCAGCCTGGGAGGGGTCGTACAGGAAGTTATAGTACGGTTAAAGACCCTCGCCTTGTGCCCCGATGCAAAAGTTGAGCTCCCAGCTCCGGAACTGCTCACCGGCCTGGAGCGGCGGGGGCGGGGTCTCAAAGTCCTTTGGCCTATGGCCAGCACCCACAGTAGGGCCAAGGACTGAAGTCAGTATTTGCCTCTGGCGCTGAGTGTACTACTACGCTAGGTATGACGTGGCTATAGAAACAGCGAGGCTGGTGTGCCCAAGAGAAAGGAAGGGTGGCGGGGTGCTGGCGTGGCTCTGTGGTATCAGCTGCTGTAGTGCTGCAGGTTGCTACGTCAGTGCGACAAGATGCTGCCAAATGGCAGCAAGGGGGTCTGACGAGCCGGTGACAAAGCCTATGGGTTTCCGCTGTTGTTGTTGCTACGGCTGCTGCTATTGTTGCTACTGCTTGTGCTGATGCTGATTCCTCTGCTATTGCTATTGTTGTTGTTGCTGCTGTTGCAACTGTTATTGCTGGTGCTGCTATTACTACGGCGATTACTGTTGCAACGGTTGTTGTTGTTGTTGCTACTATTGTTGCTACAGCTGTTGCAAGAAAGGAGGGCTAGGGGTTCCTCCATTAGAGGAGGACCCCTAACTGGGGTTGCTAGCCATGCCCCCCTCTTTGTTTTTGTCTTTGTTGTTCTCCCTTTGTTCTCCCTCCTTTCTTAGTTTTTTTGTTGCTCACGTCAGTAGTGACGTTAGCAATGAGGCTGATAAGCTAGTGCTGACATCAGCAACAGTCCACTATGGCCGACTTCAGCAACAGGGTGTTGCCGACATTGTGGCCACCCTCCCACTACTGCTATTGATGTTGCTGTAGTTGTTGCGGCCGCTATTGCTGTAGTGCCTGCAGCCGGGAATGCTGCGGCTGTTGTGGGTGCTGCGACTGCTATGGCTGCTACAGTTGTCATGGCTGCCTTGGCTGCTGTGGCCACAATGGCTCGTCGGGGCAGCTGCGGCTGTTGCGGCCACGTGGCTACTGTAGTTGCGCGGCTGCTACGGCTACGCAGCTGCTGTATTTGCTGTGGTTGCCTAGTTGTGTGGTTGCGTAGCAGCTGCACGGCTTCGTGGTTGTGTGACTGCATGGCCGCGTGGCTGCGTGGCTGCTAGGCTGCATGGCTGCATGGCGGCACGGCTGCATGGCTGCGTGGCTGCGTGGCTGTGTGGCTATGCGGCTATGTGCTGCGTACCTGCGGAGCTGCTATGGCGGCTGCTACACAGCTGTGGCAGCTGTTGTGGCTGCTACCGTACAACTGCTGCTGCTGCTACTACTACGACTGAGGCCGCAGCTCTACAGCACAGATTTGCAACATAGATCTGCACTGTGGCTGCTACTTTTGTCGCTGCAGAGAGGGAGGGGAGACGAGAGAGGTCACTCCCCTTGTTTGTGGTGCCATCGTTGTGTGAGTCGGTGATATCACGGCGTCTCCTGTCACGTTGCTGGCTGTGAGTCTGCCAATGCTAATGCTGTCGTGGGGTCAATGCTGCCAGAAAAATCTCCCCCGCATCGGGAGCGTTGTGACAACACCACACGGTGGGGATAACTCTGCCAGGAAAAATCCGATAGAGTTTCCCCTGCACAGGTGCGTTTTTGGGATGGCCAACGTAGACGAGGACGTGTACGCCTTGCTGCTGCTCAGATCTGCTACTTTTGCTATGCTCTGGCTTTGATACCAAGCTAGAAATCTAGACTCAAGTGGCGTGTGAGGCTACAGCATTGCTAGAGTAGTCATGGCCCCACGCTCAATGCTTTGCACTGATTCCCCCTGCTGTTGCTCTAAGTCTGTGAGGGAGAAACTGTGCGCTGAGGAGTTAGCGCCAAAAAGGCAGTCGAAACTGAAAAGAACTGATTAGCAACTGAGAATGAACAGCAATGGAAGACCCCTCCAAGTTCTAGCTCCCCCCTAGCTCTGTAGAGCTTGTTACTCAGGCTTCTAGCCAATCAGATAATGACCTAATTTTTTGGCTGGCAGGGTTTTCTTGGTGAGCCCTACCAGACGACCGACAACCCAAGACCCAGGCATTGTCCGTTTTGCCTGAAAACTGGACCATACCATAATACCAACGTTTCAAACGCAGTCATGCACTTATAATCATCTAGAAAAAAAGCAGAGAGGAGTTATGGCTGCCTAGGCCCAGGCAGCGTCTACACTAATCCAGGGTAACAACAGTGCCAAATCAACACAAAACTTGGACCCTAAACAGAATGTAACCCTACAGACAAAATGGTAGAGTCAGATCCAGGACTGGATGCATGGAGACATCATCTGCAGTGGCAGTGACCGCTGGCGGCACGACGGTAAGGAGGCCTGCTGATGGAGCTGAGCACGTTGACCGTCGGAGGAAGGAGGCTCCAGCAAACTACGTGTAGCCCTCAGGGTGCGTTGGATCCACCGCAAGACACTCCAGTAGCATCGTATCTCACCGTCAGTCATCTGCACGCCAATGTACACAAGCCGGGAGGACACAACAAGGCACAATGAGAGATGCACAAAAACCAACATCTTCTTGTCCGTCTATCTGTCTGTCTGGCTGTCTATCTGTTTGTCCACCTATTTGTCCCTCATGTTAGCACTAGTGGGTGTGGAGTGTCAAGATGAGATCCGCGTGATGCGGCCCCGTCGTTTTTCTGATCGTCTCTAGTGGTTTACGTCTATTGTTTTGGGCGAATCTGAGACTGAGTGTGAGCTTTCTGGTCGCCTCACGCTATGTGAGCAGGAATTTAGAGACAGTCAGTTTGCGAAGGGAATAACGTCGTTTTGCGTTAGTTTTTTAACATGAACATGATCACAACATTTATAGGGCTAGTCATAAAGTTTCCAACGCACCAAACCGCGTGTGATTCGGCCAAGCGTAGCTCAAGTTATACTTGCCGAAGCGCAGGTCTCACCCACCACAGAAGCCTGACGCCGCCACTCGCCGTGGCGCCTTCATTCACATGCGAAGCGCCTTTCCCAAGGCGCATATCCCATTGCACGTGGTGTGGAGGTCCCCTGCACTGTTTCCATGCACCCTACCCACTTTTGGGTCGTGTTTGGTGATGGGATGTGACGAGGTTCGAAACCTGTCCGCGGACCTGCAGTCAGAATTTTGACTAAGTCCCCGACTAACAAAACGTACTACTGAGTTTCGGACGTCGAGCCAGAATTTTGACCCACTCCATCACAAACAACCTGCACTAGTGGATCCGGTGGATGATCCACCTGATCAGGCGGATCATCCACCAGACGCCTCGGCAGGCCTATCGGAGCATTTTCTCCACATGGTATTTTTGTTACTCGGTCCGGTCGATTATCGACCGGATTTCGAGTCGCAGCTGACTCCCAGAGCCGCTGCGCATACCCCAACTTTGGAAAGCCATATCTCCCTCCATACTTGTTTGATTCTAGCGAAACAACCTCCACCGGATTCAGCAACTCGTCAACTTGCAGGGGCAATCCTCCATTTTAGGATCCAAGGAAATGTCGAGTCGCCAGATCCGCCGGAGCGGAGTTTCCATTTTCTGGCAGCTCGTCAGCGCCTCCCGGCGCCGCACTTGGGCATGTGGAGGGGCAATTTTTCAACATTCTCCCCCTTGCACCTTCCATGCCTGCTTCTCCTGCTTGCTCTCACTCATCTTCCGCTGCGCCCTCTCGCCCGTCATAGCAGGTCATCCCAAGTCCAGCCACGCTCATCGCGTGCGGGTCCGCGGGTTACGCTTTGGTCAAGCAATCCGCAAGCATGTTGTGCGTGCTGTAGTGCTGCAACACCACCTGCCCCTTCTCGTCCATGTCCTGTGCGTAATGTTAACGCACGTCGATGTGCTTCGTCCTCCTGTGTTGCGTCGAGTTGTTGGTTAGCGAGATGGAGCCGGTGTTGTCCTCTTGTACCACCGTAGGCTCCAGCTGCGGCACGCCCAGCTCCCCCAGCAATCTGCGGAGCCACACCGCCTCCTTGATCGCCTCAGCCAGTGCGATGAACTGTGCTTCCACTGTGGAGGTGGCGACACACTCCTACTTCCTACTACATCACGAGACCGCTGCACCAGCGAGGAAGAACACGTAGCCGGATGTAGACTTCCGCTTGTCCAAATCCCCAGCGTAGTCTGCATCCGTGTAGCAGTCCAGACGCAAGGGGTCCGCCCGCCCCTTGCCGTTGAACCTCAGGCGCGCGTGCCGCGTCGCCTGCAGGTAGCGGAGGATACGCTTGACCGCCTGCCAGTGTACTGGCCCTGGGTCGGCCACGTACCTGCTCACTTGGCCCATCGCGTAGGCCAGGTCCGGTCGAGTCGCCACCATGGCGTACATGAGGCTGCCCACCGCCGATTGGTAGGACACCCCTGCCATATCCTCCCGCTCTTCTTTTGTTTGCGGCGCCATTGCCGCACTTAGTTCACAGGTCGTGGAGACAGGACTGCACACACTGGTTTGCAGTCCTCCATGCCGTACCGCTTCAGCACCTCGGCCACGTATTTGGCCTGCCCCAGCTCAAGCGTGCGCGCCCTCCGGTTCCGCGTAATGCTCACCCCGAGGTAGAACTCCAGCTCCCCCATGTCCGACATGTGGAACATGCTGCTCAGCTGCTCTTTCAGCTGCTGTAGGCTCGACAGGTCTGAGGAGCACAAGATCAGATCGTCCACGTAGAGTGCGACAATCTGATGGAGCTTCTTACTGCACCGCATGTACACACTGTGATCTGCCTCACATTGCTTGAAGCCGAGTTGTGCCATGAAGCTGTCCATCTGTTGGTACCAGCAACGGGGCGATTGTTTTAGCCCATACAAGGACTTCCGCAGCTTGCACACCTTGCCCTCCGGCACCTCCACCCCCTCCGGCACCTCCATGTAGATTTCCTTGTCGATGATGCCATTAAGGAAGGCCCTCTTTACGTCCATGTGGTGGAGCTCCATGTCCTTCGCGGCTGCCACCGCAAGGATGACCCGGATGCTTGTGAACTTGGCGACGAGGGTGAACGTCTCATTGTAGTGCTCGCCCTTACACTGTGCGTACCCCTTCGCCATGAGCCGCACCTTGTACTTTTCAACCACACCTTCCTTAGTGAACTTGGTCTTGAAGACCCACTTGGAGCCGATGACCTTGGCGTCTTTCTTCCTGTCAACCAGCTGCCACGTGTCGTTTTCTGCAATGGACGCCAACTCCGACTTGATGGCAGCGTCCCACTGCTTTCCCTCGGGCCGCGCAAGCACCTCTTACACGGTCGTCGGCTCCGTTGATGCAGCCAGCATGCACCGCGTCATGCCAATCCATCGTCTGGTGCCTGCGTAGAAACGCTTCCCCGCTCTCCGCTGCCTCCCGCTGCGGCTCGGCAGTCTTGGCGGCATCTCGTCGCTCTGTTGCGATCCTTCCGACTCAGCTCGCTCCAGTGAATCATTGACCGGACGGCTTCCCGAGGATTCTTCTCGCTCCGGTGAACCATCGACCGGACGGACAGCGCGTCCGGAGGACTTTTCTCTGACGCCTGACGCGAACTCAGCCGGGAGTGCGCGCTTCGGCACCCGGGTGCCTCCTTCGATGGATCATTCCGCCGAATCTCCGGCCCAGCTGCATCGTCGTCGGAGTCCTCCGCGTCGACTGCTGTACCTGCTGCACCGCCGCGCTCCGACGCCGCATCATCGACCTCTGCGTCCGCCGGCTCCTTCACGTAGTCGAGGAGCTGGAACCACTCCCCCTATTTTGGAGTGTTCCCGACGCTCATGTCATTGCTGCTGCAGCTAAAGCTTTGCCGCTCGTCGAACTCAACGTCACGGCTGCGGATGATCTCTTGCATGCACGGGTCCCAGAGCCGATACGCCTTTTGCACGCTCTCATAGCCGAGGAACAAGCACGGCTTCACCCGCAATTCTTGCTTGCTGTCGCTTCGTTGCGCCGCCTACACCATCGCGTGCGCCTTGCAACCGAACACCTTCAGATGCACCACGTTTCGCTTGCGCCCGCTCCAAACCTCCTCCGGCGTCTTCCTGCCACCCTTGCCATTCAGCACCGCTGTTGGGGTGAGGTTGATGGTGTAGCTCGCTGTACGCACAGCCTCCGCCCAGAACCCTCGCGGCAACCCCGCATCCACAAGCATGGTCCGCACCATGTTGAGCAGCGTCAAGTTTGCCCGTTCTGCCACTCCGTTGGACTGTGGCGAGTATGGCGTATTGGGTTCCCACTTGATGCCCTGCTGCTTCATCCACCCGCTGCAGCCCACGTACTCTCCGCCATTATCGTTGCGTACCGCTCTGACCTTCCAGCCAGTCTGCCTCTCCCCCGCTGCGACGTACTCCTTCAGCCGGTCCAGGACCTCGCCCTTCCGCTTCATGAAGTACACGTAGAGTTTTCTGCTGCAGTCATCAATGAAAGTGACGAAGTATCTCAAGCCGCCGTTTGACGGCGTTTTGAACGGTCCGCACACGTCGTTGTGCACAACCTCCAGCAGGTCCTTTGCGCAAGCCGCGTTCTCGTTGAACGGCTTGCGCCGCGCCTTGCCCAAAATGCAAGGCTCGTACTTTTTGTGCGCTGCTGCATCTGCTGCCGTGTCTGCACCATCGATGACGAGGCCACGCACCATGTCGTGCTTTGCTATCTCCTTAACGGTTGTGTGCGCCAAATGCCCCAACCGTCAGTGCCAGAGCTCCAGATCAGCGCTTCCTCCCTTGGCCATGTTGACGACGCGCTCGTGTAAATCTGCTGCGTCGGATGCCGCGGGGACCGCCTTGGTCTCCACGATGTAGAGATCGCCCTCGCGCTTCGCCTCCAGCATGACCTCGCCGTCGCCGTCGATGCGCACCACTGCGCCTTTCCTACGGAAGAGCACCTCATACCCCTTGTCCGTCAAGCGGCTGACACTCAAAATGCCAGCCAGGCCGGGGATGTGCTGCACATCACGAATTGTGCACAGCTCCTTCTTACCGCCCACCACAACTTCCACCTCCACGTCGCCTTGGCCGGCCGCCGGCTCGACTTTGTCGTTCGCGACTACCATTGACTTGGAGGACTTCTCGTAGGTGACGAACCCCACCTTCTCGACTTGGGTGAGCTCCTCGGCCCCGGAATCCAGGCACCGCCTGTTGGCCTTCTTGAGGAAGTGGTTCTTGTTGCCGTTGAGGAGCGACCTGCCCTTGTTGTTTTTGCCACCGGTCTTCACCTCCTCCGGGCACTCACGGGCCCAATGGCCCTCCTTGCCGCAGTTGCGATATGCACCTTTCTTGGCGCCCTTCTTGCCGCCGCCATTTCCGCCACTTCCTCAGCTCCCGCTTCCGCCACCGCACATTTTGGTGACAAGGGCCAATGAATAGGACGAGGACTCCGCGTAGCTCCGTCGCTGCGCCTCGTTGCGGATGTACTCTGCGACCGCGCCATAAGTGAGCTTGTCCTCCGACCATTCTTCAAGGACGGTAATGAGTGGGCCCCAACTGTCAGGTAGGGTCATGAGGAGGGCCATTGCCTACAGCTGTGTGTCAATCTTCCACCCCACGACATTGCATTGCAAGGCGAGTGACTCGATCTGCTGCATGGCGGAGATGACATCATCTCCCTCCTCGATTCTCACCGTGAGGAGTCGCTTCATCGCGAAGATTTTGTTCGCGAGCGACTTGGATTGGTGGATGGCGCAGAGCTTTTGCCAAGCTTCGGCTGCCAGCTTGCAGCCTTGGAAGTAGCCCCACTGCGACTCGGCTGTCCCGGACACCAGGAGCATGAGCGCCTCCGTGTTCTTCCTTTCGAAGGCCTACTTCTCCGTGTCCATAGCAGTCGCCTCTGTGAGCACCTCCTTTCCCAGCATGACATTCAGCAGCCCCTTATGCGAGAGGTGCAGTTCGAACTACCACCTCCATAGCCCGAAACCCGGGCCGCCCGCATACTTCTGAATGGGCTGCGTCTCCTGCACCATGTACGCAGCTGCTACTCCGACGAGTTCTCAGAACTTCACGGCGACGTCCAAGATGACGATCCCGTGCGCTACGAAAGACGTGAACGTTGAAGGCGTTCAGACCCGTGGGCCCATAACCCTTTGTCAGGATGAGATCCGCGTGATGCGGTCCCGAAGTTTGTCTGATCGTCTCTAGTGGTTCACGTCTACTGTTTTGGGAGAATCTGAAACTGAGCGTGAGCTTTCTGGTCGCCTCACGCTATGTGAGCAGGAATTTAGAGACAGTCAGTTTGCGAAGGGAATAACGTCGTTTTGCGTTAGTTTTTTAACATGGACATGACCACAACATTTATAGGGCTAGTCATAAGCTTTCCAATGCACCAAACCACGTGCAATTCGGCCAAGCGTAGCTCAAGTTATGCTTGCCGAAGCGCAGGTCTCACCCACCACAGAAGCCTGACGCCGCCACTCGCCGTGGCGCCTTCATTCACATGCGAAGCGCCTTTCCCAAGGCGCATATCCCATTGCACATGGTGTGGAGGTCCCCTGCACTGTTTCCACGCATCCTACCCACTTTTGGGTCGTGTTTGGTGATGGGGTGTGACGAGGTTCGAAACCTGTCCGCGGACCTGCAGTCAGAATTTTGACTAAGTCCCCGACTAACAAAACGTACTACTGAGTTTCGGACGTCGAGCCAGAATTTTGACCCTTAGTAACAACCTGCACTACTGGATCCGGTGGATGATCCACCTGATCAGGCGGATCATCCACCGGACGCCTAAGCAGGCCTATCGGAGCATTTTCTCCACATGGTATTTTTGTTACTCGGTCCGGTCGATTATCGACCGGATTTCTAGTCGCAGCCGGCTCCCAGAGCCGCTGCGCATACCCCAACTTTGGAAAGCCATATCTCCGTCCATACTTGTCCGATTCCGGCCATACAACTTCCACCGGATTCAGCGACTCGTCAAATTTTAGGGGCAATCGTCCATTTTAGGATCCAAGGAAATGTCGAGTCGCCAGATCCGCCGGAGCGGAGTTTCTATTTTCTGGCGGCTCGTCAGCGCCTCCCGGCGCCGCACTTGGGCATGCGGAGGGGCAATTCTTCAACATGGAGGCACCCTCAAGAATACCTAGCTTTTATTGATACACGCTACCAAAATTTGGTGCAGCCAATGGACACCAATGGAGAAGAGTGTCGAGCACAAGGATCACGGATGTGAGTGGGCAGAACACGTCACATTCAGTAGAACTTAATCGAAGCACGTGTTTGTTACTTAGCTCATTGAGATTACATCAGATGCATATACCTTGTGATTTAAGCTTTCAACGCAACCAAGCATGCCCAAATCAGAGCGGTAGAGCGTCTACTACGGCCGTCGAAGTAACCCTTGGTGGAGGCGTCCATCTTGCCTTTCACGCGAGGCAACGGGAGTCATTTTGACGATGACCCGTCGGAGCACCTTTCCTCACCCAAAAGTTGAGGAGAAGCTCACCCTAGTCAAGGAGGTCCCTCTGGTAGCTTCATTCACGGCCCTGGTACATTTGGAGCTCATTGGAGACAAACTTGGATCATTGGCAGTGGATTATCTCGCCACCCGTGGTGGGTACCAGATTCCACCCTCCCAACACCCGAACTTTGGGTAGGCAAACTTTCTAAACACTCACTCAAATCAAGCGATTCAAAGCTCGATCTTGCATGGAAAAATCCAAGGAATCCATATCTTAATTCAGATCAGGTGTTCAACCACTCCTCACTGATGAAACCAGGGAGAAAAGTCACCGCACTCATGGCAAGGGACACACCATGTCAACAACCTCCCCCTTGTATCGTAGCCTTGATGCCCTGTCCTTGAAACATGTAGCATTTTAGACCTCACCGTGATGAAACTGCCTTGATGTACTCTGTTTCAGTGCTTGACAGAGCCACACAATCCTGCTTCCTGCTTGCCTATGAAACTGCTGCACCACCAAGCACAAACCCGTATCTCGATGTTGATTTTTTCTCATCCACATCACGAGCCCAGTCGACATCAGAGTAGCTGACCAACTCAAGGGAGTCGTCACCTGCTCCCCCTCCAAATACAAGCAGTAACTGTTTTGTTGCCCTGAGATAACAGAGGATCAGCTTCACCACTTGCCAATGCAATGGTCTGGGGTCAGCAACATAGCGGCTCACTTGGCCCTCCACAAAGGCCATGTCGGGTCGTGTCGCCACCATGGCGTACATGATGCTCCTCACAGCGGACTGGTATGGCTCACTTGCCATCTCCTCCTTCTCCTAGTCCGTTCTTGACCCCATGGTCGAGCTCAGCTCATATGTGGTGGTCATGGGTGTGTTGATGGGGTTGCACTCCTCCATGTTGTAGCAGCAGAGAACCTCTTGCACATACTTTGCCTGCCCCATCTCCAGCGTGCGTGCCTCGCGGTTTCTCTTGATGGCGACGCCGAGGTAGTCCTCGAGCTCACCCATGTCAGTCATTTTGACCCGAATGTCTAGCTACCGTTCTAGGTTCACCAACTCCTCCATGTCCGATGACACGAGGATGAGATCATCCACAAAAAGAACCACAATCTGGATCAACCCTGACTACTTTCGCACATACACGCTCTAATCCGCTTCACAGCGCTTGAAGCCAAGCTTGGCCATGAAGCCATCCATTTTCAGATACCACATGAGTGGCGCTTGCTTCAGCCTGCAGAGCACCTTGCAAAGCCGGCACACCTTCCCCGATGGCGCGTCCATCCCCTCCGGCACCTCCATGAGGACCTCTTGTCCAGGTCGTCATTGAGGAATGCGGTTTTC
>SZWC01002358.1:83692-104104 GCA_023375785.1 Penium margaritaceum | reverse complement strand
TGTTGAATGTTTTTGCCCCTTGTTCAGTGTTGTAGGACGGATCAGGAATGCTCTGCCCCTTGTGGAGGTATGACCCCTAGATCCGTTGTAGTGTGACTCAACTATGCTCTGTCTCTTGTGAGATATGACCTGTGAGTACACCATGTGGGTGAGTGGTTACCTTGGCCATTTTGTTGATTTGGCCAAGTGAGAGGTCATGAGGTCGATCCTGGCCCCATGCATATCTTGTTTGCTGTGGAAGCTTCCAAGAAAGAAAGTCCGTAGCTTCTTGGACGCTACATGGTTGGTCTGTCACCTTGACACTAGGATGCTTATGTGTCAAGCCCACAGTGCAAGTCTATTGGTGACGTGGCTGGTTCAGGCCACTTCCCAGGAATGTGCTTTTGAGTTCTAGGACTGGACAGACAGCTATAAAAGGACTTGTCTAGCATGCTGATCAATCAACCCTTGCTTGATGCTCTCTTGCGTATTGACGACTTGAGCTCTTCTTGAGATGTAATGCTAAGGCGTTAGTACTCTTGAAGGTGAAGTGTATGCCTGATTAAGTTTGGGGTGCATGACACATGTCCACAAAGGAAGAAGGCCTAAAAACCTTTGTGAGCTTTTCGGTTTCGCGGCTTCTCTGCCAGAGGTGGTTAGCTCAGTAGCTAACATTTTTTTCCCTCGTGATTTTCATGGTTTTTTGTTGCACCAAACTCATATTTCTGGTTGCACACTGAGCGTGTCAAACATGATGTTTCCTGGAGCTCTTGTAGGTGGACCCCATGGCCATCGCAAAGGCTGAGAAGGACCAAGACACTGGCGCTTTCGACCGGGTGTTCGTCGCATCGAGAGCCTGAACCACAGTTTTTGGGTACACTCGGTGAGTGCTCGTCATGGATGGGACCCACCTAAAAATGGACACAAGAAATCCCTTTTGATCATGTAGTTCTTCGGTGCAAACGACAACGCCATGCTCGCGGCGTACACTTTGGTGTTTGGAGAGGACAAGCATAATTGGACGTGGTTCTGCGTGCTTGTTGCAGTAACATACCCAACCGCAGCACAGGTTGGAAGGATGGTCATATCAGACCGTGAAAAGGGGTTGGCGAACGCAGTGGAGGCCAGACTACCTGGTGCAATGCACACCTACTACACGTGGCACCTCATGCAAAACATGCAGTCCCAGTGCTAGGGTAAGTCGGGAACACTCTTCTGGAACTTGGCCCACGTAGCAACGAAGGGGGATTGGGATGCCTGCCTGGCCGAGATGCGCCGGTCGGCTCCAAGGGCTGTGGATTTCCTGCTGGGTGGTAATGGGGAGCTAGGCATCCCCAAGAAAAGATGGAGCAGGCTTCACTTCCCAGTCCCTCATGGTGGGCACACCACCAGTAACGCCATAGAATCCTTTAATGGTAAGCTCGTGGAGCTCCGAAAGATGTACCCCTACTTCTGTTTTGTGAACCTATACGTGTTCGTGGAGAGACTCTGGTACACCCGTCGCGAGATGGCACATGACACCAAGGGTAGTGTCGTGCCGACGCTGTACCTGAAGGTAAAGAAAAACTGTGACCGCAGCCGGGAGGACAGCTTGGACCTGGATGGGGACGACGTGGGACCATGGACAAGCAGCATAGCAATGTGCACAAATGGAACTCCACGCAATGTCAGCATGAGCACAAAAGATTGCTCGTACGGAAGGTGGCGTGAGTATGGGTTGCCATGTCCGCATGCTTGCAATCTCTTGCTGGAGAATGCCCTCAACTCCGTGGCGTTGGTGGACTTCGGCTACCTGAACCTTAGCTACAAACACACGTACAACACCCCTTTCTCCCCTCTCCAAGATGAGGATTGTGAAGCCGGCTGAACCGAAGTGGCTACAGCTTGGCCCACGTCGCGTACGCGGGCGTCTTGCCACAGTGAGATTGGACAGGTACGCAAAGGTGAAGAAGCAACCGATATGTTTCCGCTGTGGGAAGCAAGGCCATGTGCGGCGTGCATGTCCTAACATGGAGGCCTCAACTCCAGAGTGGGTGGGAGTCGCACGCGTCACACATCTGGAGGCAGAGCGTCGCATGAGGGCATCCTACAGGTCGAATGTGGACGCCATGGGGTACTCCAAGGATGAGGCGAAGGCTGCCTCCTTGCTGTAGAGGAGGCCGAGTCGGACGAGGAGGGGGAGGAGGACGAGGACGAGGACAGGGAGGAGGAGGAGGAAGAGGAAGGGGAGGAGGAGGAAGAGGATGGGGAGGAGAAGGAGGAGGGACAGGAGGGGGATGAGGAGGAGGGGTAGGAGGGGGATGAGGAGGAGGAGGGGTAGGAGGGGGGTGGACACAAGAGGGGTAGGAGGTTGTCGATCCCATCTCAGCCTTCAGTGAGGATGAAGGGGTCGAGCACGATGATGAACAGGGTTGTGAGGAGGCATGGATGGCCTTCCACAAGGAGGTGGACAACATCAACCATTCTTGGGGTATTTGGTAAGTTTGTCACAGTATGGAACCTGCATTGTCTTACTTTGCACTACCACAACTGTGCTTTGATGTTGGTGCATATTTCCATAACATGGTTTTAAGGCGTGTTTCCCACTCTTACTCTTTTCCTTGTGTGTGCGTTGCAGAGCATAGTGAAGACCAAATCCTATGGAGGAGGTGCATGGCAGATTACAAGTGGCTCTGGACTTCAGTCCTGCATTAGACTAGTTTCGAGGGGGGGTAGTAAGGTCGGGGTGTAGCTCGGTTGGTAGTTTTGGATAGCTCAGTTTTGGATAACGGAGTTTGACCCTAGTTCAACTACTCAATACCACCCAACTTCTCAACTTCTCTTCAATTCTCAATGAATGATGTCCAATTGCCCTGTGTGTGGAAAATCATTCACAAGTAGAAACCGAAAATGTCTACAAATAGACTTCTGACTTGGTCATTTCAATCCCTTTGAATGAATTGTACATTTTGTCTAAGCACTTAAACAAGGACCCTCAAACATGACTTCATGTCATCCATTGGACTGGACTGTGGTCTTCCTCTCAGGATCGGGTGCAACATTGGTGTGCCCGACAGTGTATTCCTACTTGTGGCTGCCAAGAACTACGAGATATGTAGGCATGTCCTGCCTTTTCTGTGATTAAAAAAAAAAGTCATTGGCGAACCTGCCCCATGTCACAACCTGCCCACAAATAGAGTTTGGTCTAAACTAACACAAACTCACAAGCAAGACTAAAGTAGGTCACCAAGGTATTGCAGTTCACAAACAAATAAGCACGACAGTGGATTTTCTCGAGAACAAATGTGAGCTCTCCAAGAGGGGAGTAGCAACGACGTGAGTGTGTCCTGAGGCTACTCGCTAGCTGCCGGACTCGCGTCTGCTCCCCCAGTCTCCTGGACTCTCTGCCTCCTCAGGGATCTGCAAGGCAACGGACGTGAGCCGAGAGGTCACAGTAAGGACAACAATAACATTCCCACATGACCACACAGCGAACAGGTCCACAGGCACGACAGCACTGGTACGAGCATTGACACAAGGTAACGACGAGAAAGAGACAACACATGCAGTTGAAGGGTAGAGGTCAGTCCATAGTGCAGGCAGGGTGCAATCCCACAGAACAAGCAGCCACGAGGAACTTCTTACGGCTCATGGCCTTCGTTAGAAAATTAGCACGCTGCGAGTCGGTGCCAACCCACATGACCTGAATCTCACCTCGATCCACCAGATCTCGGATGCAGTGATACTCAACGTTGATGTGCTTGGTGCATGCATGGAACACACCGGAGTTCTCGGCAATAGCCTTTGCATTCTCATTATCACACCCAAGCACAACAGGGGGCATGGACTGACGTAGCTCACGCAACAGATGCACCAG
Source organism: Penium margaritaceum (assembly GCA_023375785.1). Classification (NCBI taxonomy): domain Eukaryota; kingdom Viridiplantae; phylum Streptophyta; class Zygnematophyceae; order Desmidiales; family Peniaceae; genus Penium; species Penium margaritaceum. The sequence goes on along the minus strand of SZWC01002358.1, from coordinate 100,269 downwards.
CCACACACTCTCGGTGGCGCCTCCGCCCAGAGCTACATACTCAGCCTTAGCAGTACTACGAGCTATGCAACCCTGTTTCCCACTAAGCCACAAGACGACAGTTCCTCCAATGAGAAAGATGTAACCGGTGCGACTCTTGCCGTCCAGACTCCATGCCCACTGATTGTCCATGTATCCATCGAGGACCATAGAGTCCTGCCCTCGGTAGTGAAGGCCGACACAAGCGGTGGACACGACATACCGCACGCATCGAACGGCAGCCTCAAGAACCCGCATGCGTGGTGCTTGTGAAGACTATGCAAGCAGGTTAACAGTGAAGGCGATGTCCGGGCTTGTCGTTGTGGCCAAGTACATGAGCGAGCCGATGACGCTCAAGTACAAGGTCACATCGATTAGCTCCCCCAGCTTTGCTGGATCGTCGACCTTCAAAGCGTCCTGTCCGTCAGGGGTGATCGGGGTTGATGTCGTGCACATAGTGCTAAGCAACTCAGCAAAACGCTGCCCAAGTGTGAGGGCGTATTGCTCTTGATGAACCAGAAGCGTCCGCCGAGCTCGATCTCGCACGATTTGCATGCCCAAAAACACTTATGCGGCCTCTCTCAAGTCTTTCATTTTGTATGTCGAACGCAGCATACCCTTGGCTGCTTCGACAGCCTTCAGATCGGGTGAAGTGACCAAAAGGTCGTTGACGTAGACCAGGATGGCCGTGAGCGGCCCAGGAGTCTGTGAGAGGAAGAGCGACGGGTCCGCCGTACTCAGGACATAGCCAGCTCTAAGGATTGTGCTGGTGATTTCTTTGTTCCAACACCGAGGTGACTGCTCAGGCCATACAGGGCCTTCCACAACCAGTACACACGTCCACTGTCGTCCTCAAAGCCTGGGGGCTAGACCATGTAAATCTCCTCATCTAGCTTTCCATGTAAGAACGCGTTGTTAATGTCCATTTGGTGGAGCTCCCAATCGTGCTGGGCCACCTGTGACAGCATACCTAGGGTCGTGGTCATGCGTCCAACTGGTGCAAAAGTCTTAGTAAAGTCGATTCCTTCAACCTGAGAGAATCCCTCCGTAGTCAGTCGTGCCTTGCAGCGTTCAGCTGAGTTGTCGGGCTTAAATTTCTTCCGTAAGACCCACTTGGCCTGAACAGCCTTGCGTCCATGCGGTAGGTCTACAAGCTCGTAAACCCCATGTTCAATGAGGGCAGCCAGCTCAGCCTCACACGCTTTGCGCCAGAGTGCTGTATCGGGCCTGGCCAGAGCCTTGTAAAGCGTGCTCGGGTCTGGCGTCACTACCGTCATAATAGGGTATGGGGCCGTAGTGACTCCACTGCGCGTGGCGAGGGCATATGCCACATACGAGGGACCAACAGTGACGGTGGACCGTGCAGAGTCGGTCGCAAGTCGGTGCTCGTGGGTAAGGAGCACGAGACCTATAGCACAGCCTTGGTGAACTTCAGTGAGGCCATGCACGCTAAGGTCTAAGACCCTCATGCCAGGGTCCCCACTATGCACGCTCCGAGCAGGGCGCGGGTGAAGCCGCCCGCCCTCACAACGTCGGTAGGGCTTTGGTGGCAGTGCCACGGGAGCATTCAGTGGACACGCATCGGATGACGGCACTGGCGATGTGTCAGGTGGTGACAATGCATAAACAGGGGATTCAATGGACGGGGATGACACCAGCGCCTCGACTGGCGACCTAGACTGTGCAGGTGATGTAGATGACGTAAGCAACGCTGGTGGATCTGCTGGTGATGTAGGTGTCGATGACACAGGTTGCAGTGGTGATGCAATAGGTGACGTAGGCAGAACAGGCAACGCAGACAAGACGGGTGACGCAGCCAACGTAGGTGGTGTAGACGACTCAAGAGAGCCAGCCGGTTAGTGGGACAGACTAGGAGCGCCAAGGGTGACTGGGACAGCATCACCAGTCAGTCCACCCCCCCCCCCTACGCAAGGGACCGTACCACACCCAGGGGAATGCGATTGTGGAGTGCCACCAACGGGCAGGTCTCGGAAGGAGAGACGCTCAAAGAACAGCGCATCCTAAGACTCTACAATGCGCCGTCGACTGGGGTCCCAGAATCGCCAGGCCTTGGAGCATGAGGCCACGCCAACAAACGCACAGACGTAGTCTCAAGGGGAGAATTTGGACCCCTGTTTTTCTGGTGTGAACAAGACGCAAGCAAGAGATCCCCACACACGCGCAAGCCGAAGATCGGCGCGACGTCCGTACCACATTTGGTATGGGGTGTGAGTGTTCGGGAGAGGGTCGTTAGGGATGCGGTTCCATACCCATGCCATGTAGGCCATGCCCTCGAAGGCAAAGGCTTCTGGCATGCCTCTGTCCACCTGCATGGAGCGAACCGCATCCTCCATGGTGCAGTTCCAGTGCTCTGACATGCCGTTTTGCTGAGGCATGGCAAGGGCGGAAAGGTTGTGAAACACTCCCGCTGCGGCAAAATACCGGTCAAGGTCCCCCATGAATTCACCGCCCCAACCAGAGCAGAGTTTCTGGAGCGTATGGTCAGACTGTCGCTCAGCCATAACAAGCCACGTACGCACAGTGAGGGCAGCATTGCTTTTTAGGCGTAGGCTGAAAACCCACCGCATCCAGGTGAAATCGTCCGTGATTGTTAGGACATAGTGCCCTCTGTCATCCTTGAAATCAGTTTACAGGGAGGGGTCCCAGGAGATCAGAGTGAACTAACTCAAGGGGCTTCAGGGCCCGGGAGTCAGACAGAGGGTACGTGGCATGGTGCATTTTGCCTTGTGCACAATACAGGCAATCAGTTTTGGACGTTGTCTCAAAGGATGCTGTGTCAAGACCCAGTGCAGGCTGAGTTCGAATCAGACAATCGACCGCATCCAGGTGGACATGGCACAAGCGTCTGTGCAATAGACGTTGGTGCTCAGGCGAAAGCATGTCGGTTACAAACACGCGTGCGGCAGGGGATGTGGATATGGGGACAGACTTGGGGCAGGTGGAGACATGGTAAAAGTCTCCAACTGCCTTGCCACGGAGCACTACTTCAGTAGTATCGCACACAGAGATAGTGGCATCCTCACCAGTGAATGCAATGTTAAGACCCATCCGTGTGCAAGCACGTCCAGACAGCAAATTGAGTTCAAGATCGGGCACATTAGGCACGTTGGAGACATAGAACAGCCCTAACGGTCCATTGAATTGCACTACACCCTCACCCTGAACAGGAACCTCATGCCCAGCAGCTGTGCGCACAGGCCTCACAGAGCCAACAGGACCAAGCACCATAAAATCACGTCGTCGACATGTCATGTGATGGGTGGCACCTGAATCTAAGATCCAAGTGGCATCGGTCATACGCTCTGGCAAAGTGACGGAACAACTCCCGACAGTACAAGCAGTATACACAGATTGCTCAGCAATTGAATTCTGAGCTGCGCAGGTGACACGTACATGTGACTCATCAAGCCACGACAGGCCGTAGTGACCTGAGTCAACAATGGACAGGTCAGCATCATCACGTTCGAAAAATTACTCCACAGACTCAATAGTGCACTGTGCCCCACTGCCACCATCTTGACTGCACATCACGGACGAAACAGACTTAACAGTGGGACCTCTTGGCGCAGTCAATGCACTCGCACCTCCTTGAGTGGTGAGCCGGAGAAGCTGGCAGAGCCCAGCAATGTCGCGGGCCTGCGTTGCGAGCTGTTACTCCAAACGTGACAGGTCTCTGGTGTCCTCTACTGTTGATGGAGACTACAGGTCAGTCGCCGCTGTGGAGTGTGCGGAGGCGTGTTCACGCTGCTTGAACGCTTGTTGTAGACCATGCGTGATCTTTGTCCAGTTTTTGGGGAGTTTGTACTCTGTGTAGCAGTTCGCTCTCCCGTAGTTGTAGCATTCCCACTTTCTCTCCTTGGTGAGCTTTGGAATCTCCTTGCCATCCTTACGATCCTTGCCATCCCTCTTGTTGTTTCTCCCTTTCTTCCCCTGAGCAGCAGCAGCTGTGCTAGTTGCTGCTGCGATTGATGAGAGGAATGGGGGACAATACGCGTTGCATGGACTTCGACGACAGCTGCAACTAACGCACCATGGCGGGCATCATTTGCAGCTCCAGATCCTGCCACATGTAGGAAGTGCTTACTGGCCCATGACAGCAGCAGGCCTCTGTCGGCCATCTCCTCGAGGCTCTTCAGCTTGAAGTTGTCAAATGCCTTCGCGTACTCGCGTCCAACACCGATCCAGACAGTGTTGAACACCATTATTTGTCCAAACCCATGCTTCCCCACGGTCCTCTATAGTCGCATTGCCCACTGCCAGTAGTCAGCCAGTATCTCATGTGTACCTTGACGTAGGGAGTTGAAGTCCGAGAGTTGCTGTGATGTTGTTGCCATAGTCGCGCCTTCAAAGAGGGTAGTTTCCAGCTTCCATGCGCCGTGCGGGTAAGTTCCAGCACCGGTGCGTGGGTCACCAAGGTAGGGTTGGAAGTCAAGGGTGTACTCCTCTGGGACTACCTTGAGGAGACCGTAGTTGGCGCGGGCGGCAGTCGACGTCTACTGGGGGTCACTGGCCTGATACTGACTGGTGTAGTACAGGTACACCCCCTCGCTGACTGCCCACATGCGAAACTGCGGCTCCCAGATGCTGCAGCTATCCTCCTACCGGTAAGCGGGTGGGTCAGTCTCTAATCACTTGGGGGGGTTCGCTGTCGGCAGAGCCGCCGCGGCGACTTGCTCGAGCGGTGGATAGAGGGGATCTTCCCTCAGTCCCAAGCTTGCGCGGATGTGGATTGTCTGCTTCACCATAGCTGCCTCTAACACGAGGACGAGCTTGTCCAAATGCCACAGGTCAAGACAAAGCATGTCATACTCTCGCATAGCGTTGGCCTCGCAAGAAAGTAGCTATGCCACAAAATCTCTACCCAACAAAGGTTGAGTAAGGTGTTGCCGCTTAAAGTAGGGGAGGGCGACATAAATGCTAATGAAAACTCTGATGGCGAGTAGTTGCTCCTGTATTTCTTTTGGTATGTTGTCCATGGTGAATGGGATTTGTCTCATTAGGCACTTGGCCTTCTTTGGCTAACTTCTTGGCAAGTCCACACTGTCGTGCACTTCGCTAGTGTCGGCAAACATGGAGGATGCAGGAGATAAATGAGCACCTCAATCTTCTATTTGCGATGGTCTGCTCACTTGTTTTGCTAGAATAGCATGCAACAGGCATGCGTTCGCAACTAAACCTACGGAAAGTGCGAAAGCTACTTAGGAACCACCAGTTTGGTCAGTTTCGGTGGTTGAGTTCAACCAACCACTCAAAATGACTACATCCAGCCTCATCCATGACTAAGCGGCAATGACTCTTGACAAAATGAGCAGGAATGCTAGTGGTGGCATTCAACTATCAAGCCAAGCAACAAGTGCAAGACACGTAGTTCTTCTAAGGCAGAACTGTGCACCTAACTGGACATTGGGAAGATTTTAATGACACTGTCATTTTAACCCCTTAATACCCATAAATCGCTTCGATACCCCTTTTTTGGCCCTATTTCCAATACGACCGTATAGAATAGATACCCATGAATAGCAAATTCTGACTCGTATCCACTCGGTAGTGGCAAAAAAATGCTGAAAAGCCCAGTCAAAAATCATGCTCACTCGCGCCATGCGTTGACGGGTGGGAAAGAGAAAACACCGCATGGGGTCATTGTTCCTATGCAAGAATCGCAAGTGAGCGACGACCCCTTTGTTTTTATTTTTGTTGACGCGGAAACCCCCCAATTCAATTTAGGGATTGGGGTTTGCGTGTTCCAAAGAAAAGGGGGGTCATTGCTCCCTCACGATCGAGCAAAAGCGCCCGTCTTTTGTTTTTGATATTCTTTAATACACACAAACCTATTCTTTTAATGCACAAACCGCAATCAAACCCTATCGCGAATTCCATTGAGGATTTTAGGGTTTTATTGTTGTACGAGCTCATGCTAAACCCTGAACCTGCTGGGCCCCGCTGCCGCGGGGCCTTGCAGGTTCCCTTTCAACAAATAAGGAGTCACGAACTCCCTTTGTACTCTAAATTAACCCGCCCATGCTAGTATCATGAACCCTTCAACAAAGGGGTCTGTGACACTAGCAGAGGGCGTCGCATGCCATGCGTTGTCAGTGCATGGCACGCGACCTCGCCATGCATTTTTGTCTGTTTTCTTTGTAACTGGCTTGGCGGTAGCGGCGGCCGATGGGTAGTTAGGTCATTTTTTGCCGGAAGACGAGCGAATCAGTTTTGTATTTCTACTATTCGAGTATCTAGTATAGTAACCCTTTCCAGTAGGGCCAAATAGCTTAGATACTCATAAAACGCAAAGTGTGATTCTCATCCACCCGGTAGCGGCAAAAAAAAACACACTCAAAAGCCCAGTTGAATATCATGCTCGCTCACGGCATGCATTGACGGGTGAGAAAGAGGAAAATTCCATGGGGTCATCTCTCCCATACGAGAATCGAGAGGAGGGGATGACCGGCGAAAAGTAACCGAACTACCCATCGACCGCCACAACCGCCGTGCTAGTACAAGGAAAACAAAAAAAAATGCATGGCGAGGCCGCATGCCATGCGCTGACAACGCATGGCATGGGGCCCCCCCGCTAGTAACACAAATCCCTTCATTGAAGGGTTTGTGATACAAGCGGGGGGGTGTTGTTTAGAGTTTGAGGGGAGTTTGAGACCCCCCATGCGTTGAAAGGGAACTTGTTGGGCCCAGGAAGAGCCCACGCATGAATAAAACCCTGAAACCCCAAATGCAACTTGGGGTAGGGGTTTATTGCGGTTTGTACATTAAAAGAATAACTTTGCGTGTATAGAAAAATGTAAAAAACGAAAGAAGGGCATTTTCCCCTGATCGGGAGGGAGCGATGACCGCTTTGGGTTTTTTTTTTGACACGCAAACCCCCAATTTGATTTAGGGCTTTTTTTTTGGCGCGGGCTCTGCCCACGCCAAACATACAAATCCCTAAATCGAATAAGGGGGTTTGCGTGTCAAAAAAGNTGTACATTAAAAGAATAACTTTGCGTGTATAGAAAAATGTAAAAAACGAAAGAAGGGCATTTTCCCCTGATCGGGAGGGAGCGATGACCGCTTTGGGTTTTTTTTTTGACACGCAAACCCCCAATTTGATTTAGGGCTTTTTTTTTGGCGCGGGCTCTGCCCACGCCAAACATACAAATCCCTAAATCGAATAAGGGGGTTTGCGTGTCAAAAAAGAAGAAAAAAAAACAAGAGGCAGGTGTTGCACGCAAAGCGTGCATAGGATTATATAGTAACCAAGCAAAAGTATTCAGATTAGCATCGTTGGGGAGGCCAAATAATTGCACGCAATCCGGACCACAAAATAAAAGGTTTGCCATGAGACTTTACGTTGTCTCTGGAAACGAAGATTGGTTGTAAATGGACTGCCAAATTGTCACATGCATTCGTTCAAACTACATCTTGTTCGCCCATGCGTGCTCTTTAACATTGTCTATGGCTTGGGCGAACTCTTCCTACATTACCTCAAGCTATGCTCAATTTGTTCCAGCTTGTGTGGATGTAAAAGCTAAGAAAGACAACTGGATATTGAACGAATGCGCTTGACGATACTATGTATCGTACAACAATTCACCAACATATCGAAGACGAACCTAAAAAAGAATGTCTTCTCGTTTTTATATGAATGTGGATTTGTCTGATGATAATTTTATGGATAAGGTTGAGAGAGATGCATATTTCGACCCACCTCTTGACGCGGACTGCCTATCGTCGAATGTAGTTCCTGGATGATGCCGCAGCATTTCCTGGTTGCTCAAGGGGGGAGGGGGGGGCTGTCATGGGAGCGCCCTCCCATCAGATGCTCGTGTGAGGGGGGGAAACGATCATGCCGATAGCCTTCAAATTCATCGCAGCACGGGGGAACACGAGCAAGACCGACGGATGGAAGAAAAGAAAGAACCTCTTTGTCGGTTTCCGACACATCTTGCCATCGGTAAGACGTGTTAAAAAACTATCATTGCAAACAACGACAAATCAGGGACGTGGTACACACAACGCGGACCAATGAGAACGGCCGCTTATTCTCCAAGATCCGTTCGTCGTATGGTTCTCGCGGTTCATGTGTACATGGGTAGTTTTTGTCGATCCATGTGGATTGGCGATAGTATGGTGTCGACGAGCCTACACTATGGACACCAAGGTCGCCGCCGAATAGTAATCTGGCCGTCAGATCGGTACGTGCTATCATGGACAGTGACAGTCGCGGGTCCTCATAGGTATACGCCTCGGTACGAGGCATAAACTAGTCATGAGAATCAGAATCGTCATTATTCATGGTCTATTATGTGAATCAGGCACTTACCTTCGTCGTGATTCAGACATGTCACTTTGCGTCTATGCGGGGCGCAAATAGCGCAGCTCTGGTAATTGTGCCCTAAATTCATTTGAATGAGATTAATTTCTTACCGTATTGTGAACATGCAAGTTTCATACATCTATGATGAACTTCACAAGAAAAAAACCTTTGACAAATTTGGGTGACTTTTAGATGTTTCATTTTGTTATGAAAAATAAGGTGATGCAATCATAGGCAGAATTCAATTGATTTACCTTGTTCTATGATGGTGGTTGAATTTGTTTTCTTTTCATTGCATATGGACCCCTTTTGAAGCCGGGTTCAAAAGTCTCAAAAGTTTACCATGACGACCAGTTCCGTTAAACAGGATAGGGCAAGGCCAAGGTTGGATCCAACCCAACGTACAATCCTTGCCCTTTTGATTTGGCGTCGGACTGGTTATTCAGTACCATCCGGGGTTTGTCTAGACATCTAGGTCGATGTCCGTGATTCTTTTCTTCTGGGCCGACCATGGCATGACGTACGCGGACGTGGGGGCGCAAACATGCCCACAAATTCTTGCACCCTGATTGGTGGATATGTCAAGAAAATACCCTATCCACCAAATCACGATTTGCTTGCGCCAGAAACACACAAAAGTAAGATGAAAAGGTTACCATGGAAACCAAAAACAAACTGGTCATTGCCCCCTTGCGATTCTCGCGTGGGAGCGATGACCCTATGTGGTTCTGTTTTCTTTCTCGCCCGTCGATGCATGCCGCGATCGAGCATGTTTTTCAACTGGGCTTTTGAGTGTTTTTTTGGTGGGCCAAACAACCCTTCTACCCAAAAACCGAGGGGGTCAGGAACTCTCTACCCAGCGCTTAGAAATTGGAACTCCCCCACCCGACGGTTAAAAAAAAACACTAGACTGCGCGCTCGCTTCACCATGCTCGATCAGCCGCATGCGCCGCCGATCGAGCGAAGCGAGGTGGGGCATGTCAGCCCCCCTCGCTCGATCGCAATTCTCGCTCCCACGCGAGAATCGCGATCAAGCGATGATGTCTTGTTTTTTTTTTTTTGTTCGCCACGAAAACCCCCTGGTTTGATTTAGGGTTTTCTGTGTTTTGCGCAGGCGGAGCCCGCGCAAAACATAAAACCCTACATAAAAAAAAGACATCATCGCTCGATCGCGATCGAGCGAAACCGTTAATTTCGAAAACAAGCAAAAACGCTCATTATGTGCATTTTTTTATCACGCAAACCTTCCACCTTTTGCAAGCAAACCCTAGTCAAACCCTACCCTAAATAGCATTAGGGGTTTTAGGGATATAGTTTTGCACGGGCTCCTGCTGGGCCCCGCTACCGCGGAGCCCAGCAGGTTTCCTTTCAACGCATGGGGAGTCTCGGACCCCCCATGCGAACCACGTGCAACCCCCCCCCCCTTAACATTCACAAACCACTCAAAAGAGGGGTTTGTGAATGTTAGAAGAAAAAGGATGACGTCAGCATGTCGAGGCTGCATCGCATGNATTAGGGGTTTTAGGGATATAGTTTTGCACGGGCTCCTGCTGGGCCCCGCTACCGCGGAGCCCAGCAGGTTTCCTTTCAACGCATGGGGAGTCTCGGACCCCCCATGCGAACCACGTGCAACCCCCCCCCCCTTAACATTCACAAACCACTCAAAAGAGGGGTTTGTGAATGTTAGAAGAAAAAGGATGACGTCAGCATGTCGAGGCTGCATCGCATGCAGCGTCGACATGCTTTTTTTCCTCGGTGTTCGTGGGCAGTGGAGTGTTATTTTCCGAACGCTGGGTAGGGGAGTCCTATTCTTCCGAACGCCGGGTAAGGTGGTCTTATTCTTCCGAACGCCGTGTAGGGCATACACACATTCGAATTTTTTGGCTAATCCCTACATGTACCTTTTTTTGGTCGCTTCCGGGCGGGTGAGACTAACACTTTGCGTGTGAGTCTTACAAGCGTTTTTATGGGTATCTGAGATATCTGGCCCTATACGATGTCCTCTCATTTTTCCTGAGACATGGGTCGAAAATCATTTCCATGACATCCAGCGGGATGGGAAAATCTAGGGAACGTCTGAAGCGTCAGATCGGCACACGTGTCGATCGTCGAAGGTTGACTGTTTTCTTTGTCGGCGACTTGCAGGTCTCCTGTGTTCTGTCAGCAAGTTGGCACCCCCCTGGTTCGTTTCCGATTAGCTTGCAGTCCTTCCAATCATCGGGCAGTGTCGTTTTGGGAAAGGCCTTTGTCATGTTGCGCTGATTGAGGGTAAAACAAAAATTGATGATCCCTTGTCGCGAGAAGAACCATCTTCGAATAGCGGCACGTTACCACGAATGCATGTGTAACACGCGGACATGGTGCTTCGCGCGTCGGCCACCCAGCGTCCATGCTTTGACGACGGCGTGACGAACAATGGTATGCGTTGCAAACCATTTCAAACAGAAACTTTGGATGATGACATGGCCAACCTTCATCAAATGTATGCCCAGTTCTCCACAATGCAACGCCCGCATCGTGTTTTGTACCATTGAAATTTAGAAAACTGCACCCTGGTCTGGAAACATCCCAGTAGTGCAAACGAACAAGGCTCGACGTGGACTTTTCGGACACCTGAGGCTCAGTTCTCTGCCGATCGGCCGCTATTCCAGCACGGCCATCGAATTGCGATGTTGGATCTAGGGTCCAAATGGATCGAATCGCAACGAAGATACAATGCCGTCTCGAACAACAACCTGGACAACAACCTGGATCCTCCCTCCTGTGCTATGCAGTTCCTTCGTTTGGCTGAAGGGTGAAGTAACGTCCCAGAAACTTTATCTTACACAAGAAGGCAGTCCATATTCCCGGGGTATCCAAATATTTGATCAACTCCTCCTTCGGTTGTACTATTGGGGCGCTTAGAGACGCGTCCTTTTCGACGTGGATTTTCCATGCGATGCACCGAATATCTGCACTCTATCACGAGTTTCATGAATACAAGGAAAAATATATAAAATCATCCATATGGGACCAATTGTGCCGAATCCCTAAAAATACTCAAATGAAGTTTCGTACAGCTTACAATCAGAATGCATCACGTGATGAAAAAATCTTCCACGAAAATCCCTAAATCCTGAAATCATTGTTCAGTGAAAATTCAGCACACTTTCATTATTTGAAAAAATCATATGAAACAAAAAAATGAAAATCATAAGCTATTGGATAAACATACACTAAGAGGATACTCATCCCATGCAATGTCATTAAAAGGCCCCAAACCAATATATAGCACACCTCAGAGAAGCAAAGAGAACATGACAACCTCAAATAAGAGCATAATCTCATGGTGATGTTTGATTCACAACATGAGGTCTACCTTCACCAATCACTGAGATGGAATATGAAAAGATCATCATTACAATGAGTCCTTTTTCCAACTTATCATAAATATTTTAAATATTTAAATTAATCATTCTAATGATAAGTACTTCCTTTCACTTAATTTTGGCGTTTGTGACGGTTTTTTTGTACCTAAGTAATGGTACCTTTGAACATGAGAAAACCATTTGTCAAGCACCACATATGAAATGGTGCGGTAGGTAGAGAGCAATTTTCTTGAATACGTTAAAAAAATTATTATCCTTTTCCTACCTTTTTAGCTCACAAGCATGTTTTACCCCTCTTCCCATTTCTTATGGGTTTTACCTATTATCTCTCCTCTCTTGTCCATGGTGACAAAGAAATATTTTCCCCAAGTTCATTTCAAATCAGTAGAATTTCTAAAGGTGTGAAAAAAACCTCATTATTCATGGGAGATAAAAAATTAAATAAAGTATTCTATGTTGAGTTTTACTTTAGCAAAAGATAACGAACTTGTCAAAGCAGTTTTCTAAGGTGTCTTTTGTGTTACTTCAAATGAATCCGTGTCATATGGTCACGTCAAATAGTAGGAAACTTAAATTGTTTTGCACATAAATGAAAAAATACATCTTCAAAGCTAATTGAGTTTATTTAGATAATTTCCACTTGAAATTTGCTTACATCAATAATCATTGTCATAACACCTTTAACTAATAGTCCAAAGCCTAGCATCCAAAATCGTACATTATCAAAAAACTTATGTTTGTTTTTTTTCTTCAACGTCCACGTGAATATACAAACAAAAAGTTTTATGGTTGGATTTGACCATTGAACAATTATCAAGTAGTGAAGTTAATCAAGGCTCACATTTTGAGGAGCCAAATTTAAATTTATGTATGGGTTCGAGTCTAGTTTAACTTTAACATAAAAAAAAGCCCTTGACTTGACGTAAGGATAAAGGAGTGTTGTGATGGAAGCATAATCGCATCACTCCTCGTCCACTCCTGGATCGTTGCTAAGGTAATGCTTCTAGCGTCCCAATTTCATGTGGAACAAATAAGATTAGGTTACATTTTCCCAAAAATACTAAATGATGACTAAGTCCATTTCTAGCATGGTTTGTCTAGGCAAGAATGGTTATGGTGACCATATGCTCATCCTCCTGTGACAAAAATGATAAGGGCCTACGTTTTGGTTTGAGGAAAAGTCGTAAGAGAACCGAAAGGTTTAAGATTAACATACATGATAATTTATTTTTAGTTTCCAAAGAAAATCGAAGGAGTGGAAATAAAAACAAAAGAATACTGTTTGTTCCTCTCCATACTTTTAAGGATGAGTGAACATTCTTGACTTGAACAGGTCATATTATATGAAGGATGATTCATATATCATTATCGATATGTAAGATGAAGCATCGATCAAGTGTTGACGTCCATGTTATTCCTAAAACAAGTCAAGTGTGTTATCGGGTGTGATACCTGCAATGGTTTTATGCTCCGATATGCCATAATTGGTTTTGCATTGAGAAAACGATCCGTGGAGTGAGAATTTTTGAGACGCATCTCAGAGCAAAGGTGTGGAAAGTTTTTGCTCTAAAGCTAGTCCAATTCTTGAATTCAAGATGAGAGGGCCTGAATTGTAGAATTGTGTTCGGCATGCATTAGCTACTGTAACTATTTTTAATGGGGTTGAGACAAATAGCTATGGAGTGCGATAACAAACTACGGTTAGATTAGGGAAGACTTGAATAGGTTTCTAGATTGAGGTGGTGTTTGAGCTCAAGGTGGGGACCATGTGTATAAATGATATGTGGCCACGACTGAGCATGCATCCCTACTCCACACCTGGAGAGGGTACATGACCAGCTAGGATGGAATGATTATTATGACAAGGACCTTCTCTTCTTACTGATTTTCTAGTAGGTCTAGTATGTGAGCACTAGAGACACATTGATCTATGGCTCACTCAAACCAGTGACAAGCTTGAGGATTCAAGAACTATGGTTGGAGTATCATTACACCATGCCCCTAAGAAAGCTTCTGTAAGAAAAAGGCAGTCCACTTGCCAAGGCTACAAGTATTAATGGCCGTGGCCTTGTCACGTCTTGATATCTCACTAATATTGATTGCTCAATTCAAAATCTTATAGCACATTGTATCTTAAAGTGCATAAAGCCAAGGTCTTGTTCGAGTTAGCCCTCAGGAGCCCTCTAGGCCTGGTCAAATTCTCTAAGCGTACAAAGGAAGAAGCTATGGTTTTCTGGGGAGAAATATGTGCAAAAGATTGTGTAGGGAGACGATTCCTTGACCCGACGGTCTTGAAGTCATACGAAGGTGTTCCTCCTTGCATGGGCAAAGCGCATTAATGTAGCTCATGTGTATCATTTATAGATTATACTTTTCATGTACCATAGATATAATATGGAATCAATCCAAGGTTCTTATGTTTACACATTTTGTTTTTGATGTTCATGTAAAGATTTTTCTACAAGCTTGCTGCATAAGCAAAGATCCACCAGAAGTAAGGATCCTTGTCCTTGTTACACATTTGCAAAGACCAACTCGACTTGGCAAGAAATGTTTTTCACACAATATCTTAGAAAAGGATTCGCAAAAGAATATTTTATTTATCACTCTCCAATCTGTACAACTTAGCTGGAACGTATGTTTCATCCCCATAGACACCTTTTCTTTTGTATGAAACCGTTTTTTATATGAATTTCATTGATGAAATGCTTTTTGTACACTAATTTTGTTTAGGAGGGAATTGCAATAAGTTTGTTCCATATGAATACATCATTTCAAGTTTACTTTTGATAAGGTATTTCTAGGTTATGGTGTTAAACCGTTTAGATCAAAGATTTAGGTCCCATGTGCTTCGTAAGACTTCTAGTTAGAATTAAACCCAATTGTTTACATATATTGTGAAAGGCATTTATACGCGATGGTCATACCACAATACAATGTTTCTAGCTTTTAATGAAGATACAGCTTCCCCTTGATTTCTCATGTGTTTAAAATGGTTACCATGGCAAGTGAAGTAGTGATCAATGACTTTGACACATCGCTCTTTGTATATGTCAGTAAAAGTCCAAAACATGTCTGAAATTAAGTCAAGAAGAAAAAATGATTGAATATAAGATTTCTTGTAGAATTCTTTGTGTGGTTAAGGACAATTCCCTTAAAAATTAAACATGCATTGAAGATTTGCATATGTAGAGATTGGAGATTTGTTATTGAATAAAGTGTTGCATTTTTAATTCAAAGAGATACCAAGCATCACGAAAATATTTGAGGGTCAAGCCCCTTTTCATACATGATGAAATATTTTTAACCAAATTTTGCTTCAAGAGACCACAAAAGATGTTCTCTTTCATTTCATTTCATCCATTATTACATTATTATTCAAGTGATAAACACTTATGAACAAAATGGTAAAACATTTTATTTTTTATTGTGTTACTTGAAAGGAAAAAGGGATTCGTGCTACCCTCTCCATGCTTTTGTGTCATCTCCTAGAATGTTCGAAGGGTTTGCGCATCAAGTTCATGTGCGACTGAATTGATGTTTGATAGATTTTCAATAGAAGAAAAACAAATTCTTTGTGCAAGCCTAAGTACAACATATAAAATCCATTTTCATTTCAAAGTAAAACAAAGTTGACAATTTAGAAACCAAGCTGAGTAAAATGAAATGATTCTAAGAACCACTGGATTTTGAATCCATGTTGTGAATAACACATTTCATGTTCGAAAAACATGTAAAAAAGTTTCTTACTATTGGTGCAAAATGTAGTGCTCATTAACGTTTGTATGAAGGAATCAAAGGAGTGTTCCCTTAGATTACATGGATAAATGATAATGTGATGTGAACTATGACAAGAAAATTTGGAAAATCACACGTTTTTATGTTTTGAACAAAAATATTAACCTTACCTTCAACACATAAAATTGATTCCAAATTTGTGACACTCGTCTTCATTTACTCATTAGACCACAATCCTTATAAAATTTGAAGAAGAATTTTGTTCGAGATATTACTTGGTATAACATTCTTGAATAATTGTAGCTAATATGAATGAGTTCATATCTTCTTTTATGTAAATAGAAGCATCTGTTTTTCAAAATAAACATTTTCTTGTTTCCAACCATCACATATATTTGGCAATCATTAGCAAGTAAAGAAACTATGTTTTTGTTGATTCTATTAATCATTTAATAAGGTACATAAAAAATAAGCACAATAAAAAAATTACAGAATTCGAAGGGCGAAAAATGAAATGTATTATTTCTTTCTGTGATACATATTTCTAGTATGAATGATGAAAAATAAGTCTCCCTACTCTTCTTCTTTTTTCTCAATTTCTAAAGATACTCTTTCTCCATCCCTACAAGTCTATTTTTCTCATCTTCCATCTATTTCTCCCTTTAAATTTATCTCTCTGCACTTATCTTTTTTTCATTATCCTTTTATCTCTATATTTAACTATTTTTATCCCTGTGTCTTTCCCTCTTGCTTGCTTTATCTCTTATTGTCTATCTCTCTCTTTGTTTCTTTCTCTCTCTCTCTCTATCTCTCTCTCTCTCTCTCTTCATCCCTCTCCTTCTCTCTTTGTGTGTTTCTCTTTGTTCCTCAAAATTTGTCTCTCTCAGACACACTTCATGTATTTATTGCACTTTTGAGTTATCTTTTAGGATATTTTCATAGAGTTTTGTTTTCTCTTGGTCTTGTTTTTATTTCCTCATTTGTTGTGTAACTCAAATCGTTTCCTTTATATTTTTCTTTCTTATCATTATTTCCCTCTCTCTCCTCTCTCTCTCTCTCTCTCTCTCCCTCTCTCTCTCTCTCTCTCTCTCTCTCTCTCTACCTCCCTCTCCCTCTCCCTCTCT